>OX578137.1:96160502-96246071 GCA_951213105.1 Amaurobius ferox
ACAAAAGAGGCTTTCTGAGGCAGGACGCGCTGGGTAATTGTTTGGGGTGTTTGGAATTCCCGCTGCTCTTAATTCATGTTTATTTAGTTAGAACTGGTGTAATGCGGTGTGTAGACGTGGGGAGACTCCGGCCCGCGTGCCATTTGCGACCAGCCGTATCATTTTATGTGTCCCACGTTTCATTCATGTTATGTGTTGTAAGAACAATGGTAAAGAAGTTAAAAGCTATGTCTGTAAACAAAAATATCTAGAAGGTATAGACTCTTTTTTTTTCATACATTGACAAGTCCAATATTTTTTTATATATAAAATTTTTTATTATATATATATATATATATATATGTATATTCTAGCACTTGATACAATGATCATTCGTTAGTTTGTTGTTGAGACCCAGACCGTCCGATCTACCAAAAGGTGTAAGGTAACCTTTCTGGTAGGTTGGACGGTTTGGGTTTCAACAACAACAACACCAACGAATGATCATTGTATCAAGTGCTACTGCTAAAAAATATATACACACAGCACAAACACCACAGGAGAGACACAAAAAAAACCCCACAAAAATACAGAATAAAAACAAAGAAAAAAGCAAACTGCAGCTCTATAAAGTCTTAACAGACAGTCGTAGAATATAACAACCAGTTATACGACGGTCGTTAACCAAGCAAAGGCCCGGTGACGAGTTTCTACAAATAAAAGAAACAACAGTAATTTGCTTCATTATTACATTTCATTCATGTTATCCAAATCGTCATCGTACGATTTTGATGCCAATTAACAAGATTCTACTCTAAATCTAATTACTACACCTATCGCTAAGTTCTAATTCTATTGCTTCTCACGTCTTGCGATCTTTGTTGATCAAACAAGAATAATTAAACGAAACAAAAGAACTGACTTTCAATTCTTTGAGGTGCGGCGGGTTTCGTAATTGCTTTGGATATTCGGCGCTCCCGTTGCTCTTAATTCATGTTTATTTAGAATTAATGTAATCCTTTTTAATTTACTTTCTGTAAAACGCTCATTATTTTGTTTTGTAAAAAGAACAAAGTGTTTGTAGTGGATATTTTTAGGAGGGGGGGGGGGGGCATTAATTACGAACACGTATTTCTCACAGAGTAAGAAATTTTATAATAGATGTGATTTGGTATGAGTTTTTATTAGGGAAGAAAATTTTAAAGAGCAACTGTTTTAATTTATTCTCTTTAATCTGCTTCCCTTCGTTTCCATAGATGGCGCCACAGAGTCCACCTCGGTGAACGAAGGTGGTTTTACCTTTGGATTCTGAGCCGGCCAATCGCCTTCCAGGCAGCTTGCATTTGCTTGCGCTCATGACGCCAGCCCAGTACTTAATTTACATTGCTGACTTTTTAACTTTCCAAGGCCAGGACTTTTTCTTTTCGGGGCACCTGTAAGAAAACTCAAGTATCCCCACATCGAAAATATAAGTTCTTAGAATAGTTTTGTAATTGAAATTTGATGTGAAGCATTCCTTTTCTGGATGGATGCTTGAAAAGATTGACAGTCATGATGGCTTAGACTGTGATCAAAAATACCTTGGAAGATGGACCACCAATGTTGAGAGGTAGACAAAACTAAATTTGAAAAGGAGAGTAAACAGAGAGAAAACAGGTTCTCTGAAAGAAGATGGGATCCAAGCGAATGTCGCGGGACTCATCGTAGTCAGTTTCAATTCAGTGGTCACGAGGTCAAAGGGTGAGACGATAAATGTAAACAACATTATCGTCTCAAGGTCAAAAACTTTGAGTTACATAGTAGTTGGCAGTGCAGGCAAGTCAGGCAGCCGAGCTCTTTTAGTTCTGGGCTCGTAAGTTCTTCTTGGGTCAGAGATGATGTGCCTGGATCTGCGTTTTCTGCTAGCTGGTTTAAGATTGTAGTTGAGATCAGTATCTGCCATACAAGGTTTCTCAAAGTTTTTAATGTAGAAATTTTGGGTGATTAATCTAATATGCTCTTCAATGCCAGAGACTTTAAGATCATGATGTATGACCTCGTTTTGGATAAACCAAGGAGGATTGGTTATCATACGTAAGATTTTATTTTGGATAACTTGCAGTTTCCCAATGTGTGACTTCGCAGCAGCTCCCCAAATGGGACATGCGTACAAAATCATAGGTGCAATGATTTGTTTGTAAAGGAGAAGCTTGTTCTCCAGGGAAAGAGGAGACCTCCTACAGAGCATGGGATGAAGGGAAGTGATAATTTTGTTGGCAGATTGGGTTTTTAAATAAATATGGGTGCTGAATGTCATGTGAGCGTCAAGTGTGACGCCCAAGTATTTTACAGCGTGATTGAAAGGGATATTTTCATTAAAGATTTTGATTTGAAAGTTATGAGAGATTGCTCTGTAGTGAAGTTTAAAAATAACTACGTTAGACTTGGAAGCGTTAATTTTGATTTTCCATTGCACGAGCCAGCGCTCAAGGCTGTGTGTGATGTAGCTTTGTAGTGTGTTGACCGTGTTGAGAGGAGAGCCAGCGCGGGCTATGATTGCGGTGTCATCTGCAAAAATGCAGAGTTTAACCTGTGGAATATGTGGTATATCATTGATGTATAGGTTGAAAAGCAGGGGGCTGAGATTTCCTCCCTGAGGGACTCCTGCATTGATCGGTCGGGGTGAAGAGAGGGAAGTACCAACTCGCACGCGGAAAGAACGATTATTGAGATACGAGTTGATGATAGTAAGTAACTGGGTTGATATGCCAAGCCGCACCAACTTGGTAATTAAACCCGGGATCCAGCACTTGTCAAAGGCTTTCATAATATCAAAGAACACTATACCAGTTGTATAGTGTTCTTTGATATTATGAAGGAACACTATTTATATATATACTGCCTGTTGCTAGAGTTGGTGTGTATAGTTTCTACTACACGCATAAGCTGGGTCTGAATGGAATAAGCAGATCGGAAGCCGTGTTGATCAGGAATAAGAATTTGGTGGGACCTGCAGAAACTATTGAGCAACACAAGTTCATAAATTTTAGACAAGCTGGAGAGAAGACTAATAGGACGATAACTCTCAGGAAGAGAGCTATCCTGATTTGGTTTTAGAAGAGGGATCACAGTGGCAGTTTTCCAGCTTTGGGGAAAGTAGCGGTGCTCTAGCATTTTGTTTACTAGAGCGGCGATCCAGCAGACAAAGGAGAGGGGAAGGTTTTTAATGATGAGGTTGTTAATCCGTTCAATACCAGGAGATTTCTTAATTTTGAGTTTGTGGATAATAGATAAGACTTCAGCCAATGTTGTTTGTTGTAGGTCGTTTTGAGTTTGAGCATGTAGTGCAGTTGTATTGGTCAGCTGTGTTTCAGTTTCATATTGTGGGTAAAGGTGGCTGAGGTTGGGATCCGTGTGTGGGGAGAACTGGAGTTCCAAGCTATCTGCAATAGCATTAGCTTTTTCCTCCTCAGTCTGGGCGAGTCCGTGTCGGCCATTAATGGGCGGGATATGTGCTCTATTATTTTTTAATTGTTCAGCTTTTCGCCTGAGACTGCCATCAGAAAGTGTTGAGATCCTCAATGTTTGTTTTCCAGCGTTGCTGGTTGTGTGCACCATTGAGAGCCTTGATCTCGTTACTAAGTCTACGGTATCTGCGTTATAAGCCGGATATCTTGTACGCTGCCAATCTTTCCGTAGACGGTTACGCTGCTTAATTTTGGCCTTGATATAACTCGGGTGCAAATGATAACTAGGAGGGGTAGTTTTAGGAGTTGAGGCAGCAGCAGTTGCCTCAAGTAGTAAATGAGTCATTTTTTGGACATTATTATCAATATCGTCCTTGCTGTGGGAGGTGGGATACTAGTATGAATAAGTGAATAACGGAAGTTATTCCAATTTGTACGTAGCTCCACAGGATGGTCTAAAGAAATTTTTTGAAAGGTAAGGGTCAATTCCACAGACAAGTGATCAGAGTCAAGTTCGTTAATAGTTCTGATCACATAATTATAAGGTATTTGTCTAAAAATGGCCAAGTCAAGAATACTATGGGACTGAACTGTGGAAAAGTGAGTTGCGGTTTTGGGAGCTACATTCCTAAGGTTGGCGCTTTTTAACTTTGTTTTTGTACTTGCTGAAATTAATTTCTGCTTCTAACTTAATTTATTTATTGTGTCCCGCTCTTGCTCTTTCTTGCCCTTCCCACCCTTTCTTTACAGCCGAGGCAGGCATCCACCATACCAAGACAATTATGGATCTTACAACCAAACTCTTCTAATCAAATCATCACTCCCACAGGGCTGGGACGATAACACCCACCACCTATATTGCTATTTTACACCTCTATGGTTCAATAATACTATTTTCGATGTGACGATGAGTGTCACTGACACCCTCGGGGCCCCTGGCCCTCGGGACGCCCCTTGGCCCAGGGGCGTCCCGAGTATTTTCATAGTATTTTATATATTTTATATCAAAGACTTCCAAAATATTGTTGATTCGGGGGGCTTAAAATTCTATTCCATAACCTAAAGTGAAAATACTAACGTATATGTTAGTATCTTGATGAATCCGTATATTATTATTATTATTTTGAACATGTGAAATCAACATAATTAAATTGTCGGATAATCAATTTTTCGGTTTACCAATTTTCGCATGTGTCACGTCCTGCTGAATTTATCGGTCAAATGAGGCCTTTTTATGAAAGTTAGCTTGGGGCCTCAGAAAACCTCGGATGTATAATATATACGAGTATATAATTTTCAGATTTACTTTAGTCATCCACGAAATAGTAATAGTATTAGTGCCATCCACGAAAATGTCATCAAATCGATGAAAAATCAATATCTTGGAAAGAATACAAGAATCTACTATAAGAAAAAGCCATTTCTCTGTTTGTCCTTCCGTGACGTTTGGCAAAGAATTTGGCTGGATGTCGCACATGTCGCCAAATTGGTAAAAATGACACCAAATGGGAGATAATATTTTGCAAATTTTGAATTCCGTCATATGACGGGCATATACCTTCTGGTATGTCATGTTTAAAATTTTGTAGTCATGGCACAGAGTATAAAGGAACCAAAACAGCGGTTGATGAAGACATTATTTTATTGAGCCACATTGTCCATAGTTAGGCATGAAGCGTGGCTAGCACAGAAGATGAGCATCTCTATCGGAGTTTGCAAGAGGTTTGATCAATTCGGTTATGAATAGCATTGAAACACGAACCCTGGATATTGATGAGGTGATCTACGAGGATGGATCCAAAAAAAAAGGTTACAAGGATAATTAAAAATTATTTATTAACAATAGACAGAAAATACAAAATGGAATTAAGAAGCATATTTGTCGATCATTTTTTCACATAATCATCAAATGTATTTAGGCGTTTATCTGAACGTAGGACCAACTCGTTTAACCCGGCTTGGTAGAAATCACGTCCCTGTCCATTGAGCCAGTTCTCGGCAGCTGTTTTCACATCACTGTCTGAAGACAACGTTGTTCCAGATAAGTGTTCCTTCAATTCTGGAAAAAGGAAATAGTCACTGGGTACCAAATCTGGGCTGTATGGGGGGATGACTTCCCACTTGAACTTTTGCAGCAATTCTTGAGCTTAGCGAGCAGTATGGGGCCTGGCATTGTCATGCAGGAGGATGACACCATTACTTAATATGCCCATATTCTATGCCCATTAGAAACGAATCAGG
Organism: Amaurobius ferox; assembly: GCA_951213105.1. NCBI lineage: Eukaryota > Metazoa > Arthropoda > Arachnida > Araneae > Amaurobiidae > Amaurobius > Amaurobius ferox. The sequence goes on from OX578137.1 coordinate 96,166,169, forward strand.
GCTCGCACCTCCAAGCGAGACCACTTTTCTAAAAGTCTTGCCATTTCAATCGCTCTGACGCGTCTGCGAACTTACACTACCTACCCGCACAACAGTTGTAAGACAACTACCGCCATCTGTCTCCATGCTAGGGAAAAATATTCCTTTCACAATAATCACTTTTCAAATGCTGCTGCTTGTAACCTTTTTTTACTTTCCTTATATACATAATGTATAAGGAAAGTATTGTGACGGGGTCGAAAATTCGAATTCGAGTTTTCGACGGGAGAGCACGTTTCAAGCATCGCTGATCACGAATCAAACATTTTTGAAGTGATGTCTGTGTGTGTGTGTGTGTGTGTGTGTGTGTGTGTGTGTGTGTGTGTGTGTGTGTGTCAGTGAGTCTGTGGAGACGATAACTGACGAACGAATGGACCGATTTAAACCAAATTTGGTACAAAAATCACAATCCGTAAACACTGGAAGCCTATCGTTTTTATACGCAATCTAATGTTCGGAACCCCCCTAAATTTTCGAATGAAATTTTGAAAAAATCGTCAAAAAATCAAAACCACGAATAAAGTTACGCAAATAGACATTTCTTATGTAATTTTTCATTGGAAAACGATTGACGTAAATTTTAGAACGCCAACATGAACCGTTCTCGAGATATTGCACATTTTTCATAAAAATTATCAAAAAGTCATATAAAATTTAAAAAAAATATTTCCTATTGAGAAACATGTTCACTTTTCATATGTAACACCATGCGATAAATTGGATGACATCATTCTCGTGGATCTAGCTCGTTCCATTCATGAAAAAGATACTTTGAGTAATACTTTTGTATTTGAACGCCAATAGTCATTTATCTGCTGTAAGACTAACTTATTTCTTTGTCCATAACGCTTGGCGAGATTTTAGCGACGAATTTGGCGACTTTTTGAAATGTTGCCAAATTAACGAAAATCTCGCCAAATGGATAAAAATGACGCTAAATCAATAAAAATGACGACTAATTGTCGAAAATTCAATATCTTGGTAAAATATTAGTATCGACTATAAGAAAAACCTATTTTTTTTTACTGTAAAAGTAGTAAATTCATTACATTATATAAGGAAAGTCATGTGGTGCCCACATCAGATTTTTTTTATCTACCCTCGTAGAATGGGATGTGGTCGTCATCTTTGGGTTGGAAAGGCTGCTGCAATCTGAGTTTAAACATGCATTTTAAGATGGGAGCCGTATGACAAAGAGGATTCTGATAACAGTTAAGAAATGCGAGGTTAAGGCTGATTTATGTCCCAAGCGGTGAGAACTTTCGAAGGAATTTTGGAGACGTATATCTGCACCTATTCTTGAGATCAAAAGAACTTCTTAGTCATGAGAGAGGATTTAGCTAGGTTATTATTTCCGTGGGAAGGTTAAAAGCGTAAGGCAAAGCTGGACAAGTTAACGTAAAGTTATTTAGATTATCCGAAATTTAAGCAGCTGAAAAATTATGTATACAAATGGACATTTAATCGCCCCCCTCCCCCTTTTTTTTCAGTATTTAAATTCCATTTATCGTATTCGTATATACCATTTTAATAAATAATTAGCTGCATTTTTCACACTAAGTATCTTCATGCGGGCGTATGCACGATTTTTTTTCCAGGGGTGCTAAAATAGAATGTATTCGAAATTCAGAAATTACTTTCATCCTTGAAATATGTATTGTTAAAAAGGAAATTTGAATAGATGGTATGATCATCACATTTTAAAAACTAGTGTGTATAGCAATTTTAAAAATTAATATGCACCAATTTTCTTAAATTAGTATGTACCGACATTAAAAAATATTTTCCCTTTCACAACGGAATTCTAACCTTCCTGGAGACAGAGCAACTAAACTATCAAATTGGGCATTCATAAACATACCAAATGCAATAATTCCAAATTTTTCATTTAGGAATAAGTTTAAATTGCTTTTATTAATATACCTACATGTGGGTGAAAACATACAGTTGTGGCTGAATGTTTAATTCCAGAAAGCATGTCTCTGATTTTTTGTTTTCTCCCATATTGGCTTTTAATTAAATTAATAATTTTCAAGGGGGTGCTATGAGTACGCCCATGAGTATCTTTGTATGAAATATCTGGGAGATAAGTACAGCTTCGTAATGTCAATTTTGCAGGGAATCCTGACGTCATCGCCTTTCTCGCCATAAAAGGTAATAAATACTATTGGGGTGTTTCATTCCCACACAGCGTGTTTCAGGCTGAAACAAAACTCATGTGTCCAGATCACTAAGAGCTAGTATGAGTTTAAACTATCATGCAATTTCCCGCCTCCATAGCCAAGCCAAGACGCTTCATTACAACCTTCCTGGGTCCGAAGGACCCTAAAGGCCACATCGAATGTAAAAGTGTCCACTTTAGATGAGTTTGTTCAATAGCAATATGTGATGTTAAAGCACTCATCTCCTTGAGGATGCTGTGTTGGAGTTAGAGGCGGTTGGTGTTTGAACTGGCAGAACACAAGACAAGACCATTTCTTCGTTCACCTACGTCTTCGTTCAGACTCAGAGAAAAATTACCAAAATGAAAAATTACGCCATAAAAGACTGAATTCTATTAGAAGTGGTTTTACTTTATAAATTATTCTCCACTGAACTGTGAGTCATTATTACGTTCTCGTACTATTGTATATAAAAATGTAGTTTTCTGAAAAATTTTTCAAAACACAGATTTTTACAAAAAAAAACTGTACATTTTAAGAGCTCTTTATTACAATTCGAACACTTTTGGAAATATGTCTGAGATATGAGTTTTGAATATGTTGACACGATAATTCAAGAACGAATACAAATATCACCGCGAACTTTTGCGTGTGAATGAATTGTGTAAAAATCTAGAGCTAGATGGAATTTTTTGTATTCTACACGATAAGAAAAGAATGTATTCAATAGCATTTTTTCCTATGCAAAACAATTTGAATTCCAAGAACAATGGTGATGGCATAGCTTATATTAGAAAAGTCTGTGCTATGGATGTACATGGTATTAGATCTGTTTTCAATATTTTTCTTAAAAATATTTTCACAAATTTTTAAATAAAGAAATTGTAGTCTAAAGCTTAGAAAAAAGAAAACTTTTCGTATTATCAACCATTTCCAGAAAGCAAATTGCATACTTTGCACCACCGGAATAAATACTAAAAGCATTGGATAATCACACGTTTTCTTTTCATTTTTACTATAATCAAGAGCATTTCGCCATTAAAACACGAAATAAACTGCCATCATATAAAAGTTGCATCCGTGCATTTTTTGTTTGTTTGTTTGTTTTTTTAAACGCAAAAAAGGTGTTCATTTTCAGTTTTTGGATTAAATTTAAAACCATCTGATCTGCTTTGAGGAGGAGGGGGGAGGGGGCGGCACATTTCGAAACCTTTGTTGTTGTGTCAGTTCAATAACATAAAATTACCTCATTTCCTATCCCCGAGTTCTCGTTCTTTATTTTTTTTTATTTTTTCCACTTCTGCTTCGTACGTCTCGTGTTCGCGTTGACCGGGGAAGAAAAATGCAGCGAAGGAGAAGACATTCCGTTGTTTCAAGTACGGCTTGTTTGGTAATTGCTTTGGGTATTTGGAGCTCCCGCTGCTCTTAATTCATGTTTATTTAGAAACTAGTGTAATCCTTGTTAATTTACTTTCTGTGCCGAACGCACTTTTTATTTTTCGCAGTGAAAGGAAACAGGTATGTTTTATCTATTGGTATTTTAGGCTGGCGTTTAAGAGACGAATGTTTTCTGGTTTACACTTTCAAGAAGTTAATTTGTAATAAGGCATGGGTCGGCGAACTTTTAAATTTGAAGGGCGAGATTCAATCGTAATTGCTAAAATAAATAAAAACATCTGTGGGCAGTACATGACTTTCTCTACAGACTCAAATTCGTTTCCTCTTTCTTTTATAATACGGACGCCTGTGTGAAATTACATCAAATTTCCGTTTTCATTTAGTAACCTGACGTGTTATAAAACGATAAAAAATAAAAATAAATTAAATATCTCAAGAACGATAGTAATGGGGTTAGTTTTATTCGTTTTGCAGTCCTAAATTACTCCTAAAAGTATTTAGGCAATGTATTTCAGCATATTTAGTTTTTTAGTCTAGATTTGAACGATTTTTTCGAGCCATTTTCAAAAATGGCTCAAAACGATTTTTAACACTTTACAACAAAGTTGAAAAGTGTTTATGACTTTGTTCATTCTGTCTGTCTGTCTGTCTGTCTGTCTGTCTGTTAGCACGATAACTGCCGTAAAAATGACTTAATCAAAATGAAATTTTAGTATGTTGTTCAGACGGTCTATAGAACCTATGGGAATATAAATGAATAAGATCACCCAATTAGTTTTGGATTGAACCCGGGTTGAAAAAATGGAATACATTGAGCCCTATGGGACCTAATTTTTCAAGCATTTTTTAAGCGGATTTAAAATTCACAAATTGCTTCGAAAATTTTAGGCAATATTCAAATTGTTTCATAAAATATATAAAAAAAAATTCAGCGAAATATATTCAGTAGTTTTTTAAATAAAAATTAAAATAATAATAACACCTCTTATATGAAGCGATCACGTGTCCATGATATGAAACGATCACATGACCCACTTCAAAATGATATATGGCATCCATCTTGTCTCAAAATCGTGATTTTTAAAGTTCTTTCTAATTCATATTGAGTGTTGTATCCATCCTAAAACTACTTTATTTTGGCCTAAATTCTGTGCATCTACATACTTTAACAACGCAATGACAATATATTTCAGTTTAAATGCTCATACAAATTTGATTATTTCTACTATTAAGCCTATTTTTCACCTATGTAAAATGTAAACAGCAAAATATGTAGAATGAGTTGTATTAGAATCGCTGTAATTCTTTAACACAAAATCATTTAGTCCATGGAGTCTGCATAGCTGATATGAATGAAATATTCATTGATTTTAGAAAGAGAAGGACGATAATTTTCGATGAAGTTTTACGCATAGAGTTTTACTTACTTGTAGCTCCATGGTCTTAATTTTTAAATAATATAAATTAGTATAGTATTGTGATGAATGACATGAATGGGGGAATTATTTATGAATGAAATGTTGCTTTTATAGAGAGAGCCAGGCGTGTTATTTTTTCTATGACGTCATTTGAATGGATTTCAGTTGTTTTCGATGAAGTTTTCAAATATAATAAATTATCGTAGTATTATGATAATTCTAAAATTATTACCGAGGAATGTATCACATTTTAGAGATGTTTAAACCAGGCAATTTATATTTTAATGCCGTCATTTGAATGAAGTTAATTTTTTTCGATGAAGGTTTAAGGTTTCAAATATAATAAATTAATGTAGTATTGTGATAAGTTTTAAAATATTACCGAGAAATGTATTGCATTTTAGACATGTTTAAATAAAATTGCATTGAAGTTGGAAAGTGTTTCATAATCAGTGCTTTAAGCATGATTGATCTTTCTTGTCATTTATTTATATCGTACATCTATTTGTAATTTTGACGCTGTTGAGGTCTTAAGTTATGCCTGGCGACTCATTCTCGATGCCGTGCGTGTTAAACCTTTACACAGTTACCTTAATTTATAATAATGTTCTAAAGTATTTGATGTTTAAAAAAAACCAGTTTTTTAAAAGTGTTTATCTTTGATATTTGTAAATTTTATAATTTTAAATCTGTTCTGTGATTCACAATTTTGTATGGATGGCAATTTTCGTAATATGCAAATCTTGCTTGACGGCATTGGAATGTATTTAGACATGATGCCATCTATTCTGATTCTATCGAAACTAAGGGAGAGCATGAAGGTGTTCGAAAGCGTTTTGGCTTAAAATTATTTATTTGTTGTACGTTTGTAGGATGTTTTTTTTTAATAAAGTGACCTTTAAATCTGGTTTTTAAGATTTGTCATTTAATTAGTTGATTCAGTTATTTGAAGTTTGACGTGCCGCCACTAATGGTATAAAAGATCATGCTGAAATGCATTAACTAAATGCTTGTTCTTTTTTCCCCGAATCATACCAAAATCTAACCAGCAGACCAGCACTGAGAAAAACCACAACTGACTTGCCAACTCAATTTTAGGAAATTTCATTGAATAGTTACAATTTGAGTTAGAGTAGGTGCATACATTACACACACATGAACAAACGTCACAATAAAAACAGCACATTCGTATTTTAAAGTGCCCAAAACGTGTAGATCCGTGGAAAATTTGAATTACAGTTTTCGACGACACGATTTCAATACTCTCCTTGTACATTACTCTGTATTGTAGGAAAGTAAAAATTACTCAAAATATCTGGAATTTGAGTTCCCGCTCAACTTTCTTAAACATTCATATTTCATATAAAATTTCATTATGGTACATGATTTCGTTCTTAAGGTTTCGCTTTCACACTGCACTGTAAAACATTAGCAAGCATGTTACTGAAAGTTTCAAGGGAATCAGCTGTCTGTAATGGGGAGTAGGGTCCCTGATAGTTATGATAACGTTTATATAAAAATACAAAAATAACGCTTCGGCAGACGATAATTACCTGAATAGTTCAGAAATGAAGCTGGAAATTTTATGAACACCTGTAATTGCGGCTGTTACGTTTCGGCAGACGATAATTAGCTGAATAGTTCAGAAATGAAGCTGGAAATTTTATGAACACCTGTAATTGCGGCTTTTACGCTTCGACAGACGATAATTAGCTGAATAGTTGAGAATTAAAGCTGGAATTTTCATGAACACTTGTGATTGCAACTTTTCTGATAGTTTGCCGAAATTATCAACAAAGTGGCTGAAAAAAATGAACAATGGTTGCAAAATGTTTTAAAGTGTGGCCAGGGACAGACATATTTTTGAAAATGCTCCAATTGTGTTCAAATCGTAGTTTGGATTTATAAATGACTCGGTGAAGGATTTTTCTTTTCTTCTTTTTTTTCAAATTTGAATTACGAAAGTGCGTTGCTGCAGAATCAGTTACGTCTTACATGATATAAATGTGATAATATAAATATGGATTTTGATTATAATTCTCGGTTTTGACAAAATATTTTAGATGGCTGTAATGTATACGAGAATCTGATCAAAAAATATCCGGATTGAATCTGCGAAAATAATATTTTCTTACAGAGTTGGAAAGATTAATTTACTTCAAAACATACTCATTGGGCGGTGTTCCACACTCGCCTGGCCATCGTATCTACAATTCTTTTAATGTGTGCTTGCTTGGCCGGATGCTCAGAGGCAATAAAGTTATTGAGATTTGTGTGGTAAAGAAATCAAATTGCATTGTGTTAGCTATCGGATGTGTAACTTGTTCTTCAGTGCTTGTAGTTTATATATTGTTTTCTTCCGTTACTTTCCCAGTTTAATAGAAGAATTAATCCTTTGCTTCGGAACAATCTAATAAAACATAGTCAACAATCTAATAAAACATAGTCAACAATCTAATAAAACATAGTCAACGAGATATTCTCTTTGAAGAATTAATGTTTTAAATATTCCGATATATGAAAGTAATGTTTTATTCTGAAGAAAGTTCTTGAGAATTTGAAGGAAATGCATCTCAAAAGAAACATTAAAACAAGTGGATATGTTCTTTTGGTTGGGTTATTTCGGAATTGTGGAATTTAGCGACAGGTCGATCAAGTGTCAGACAGACGGAATACTAAAAAGTGTATTTTCGTTATAAGCATCTACGAAAACATAGATTTTCAATTTAGTTGAAAAGTCTTTTTGATATCAGAAACAGTACTTCTCTTTAGCGAGGGAAATAAATTAAGTGGAAAAAGCATGATACTCCGTTACTGCTAGTTATTTGTGTGATTTTTATCTATATCTGTAAATGAAAACCATACATAGTAATAATTATGCCACTTAAAATTCGGTATTTCGAATTAAGTTTTCGAATATTCATATTAGCTCAGATTTCGATGGATACAAAAAAACGAAAATACGCTATAGTGGTTTTAACATAAAAATTTTGAAACAAATTTTATTGAGATAATTATTTAACTGAAAATTATATTGCAATTTAAGTAACAAAATTCCAAACTAGTAGAAAACTGAAGTTTTCATAATTCACTACCAAATTCATCGAAGAATTAAAAGCCATACACTCTTTAAATGTAATTGCTAGACTGTTGAATCTGGGGGAAAAAAATGCATTCCGTATTTTAAAAGGTTTCAAGTGATAAAAATTCCGTCATCCTTCTACTCATCTTAGTTAATTGAATTTGTTCCATTCCTTAAGTAACTCCATCTTGCTATTTGTGTATTCTTACATTCCATTGGATGCCAAATATTTTAGAAACGTTTTTAATTTATTATCGTCTGCATTCATACGCTCGCTATTATTCCATTAATTTAATTACCATGAGAATTCGCTTTTGAAGTAAATAAAATATTTCAACCATTTTCTCCCCAGCCAATCGATATCAACCGCTTTCTCTCTGGATCTTTTTTTCAATTTTTGACACTGACACGGGGTATGATTATCAAGCTAACTCGTGTTCTTTTTCCTTCCTATTTGCCGAAGATTTGCGAGATTCCATCCATCTAAATGTCCGACTATTTCCGACAACCTCACGGGAATATAAATGGAATGCCGAAGAAAGAGGCAGTCTTATATTACAGTAACAATTCTTATCATAATATTTAGTCGCTCGGATACTCGTCTGAGGCAATAAAGTTGTTAAGATTGTTATGCCAGAGAGATCGAAATGCGTTATTGGTAATATCGAACATATTTCTCTTTCCCGATTGTTATTTGTTTTGTATTTATACATCGTTTGTTTTCGGATCGTTGTGTTTCCACTTTAATAGAAAAATTAATCATTTATATGGAGTTAACCTAAAGGAAACATATCCACTAAGACATTTTCAAGAGAAAAAATATGTTATTGATATTCCAATAAGAAGGTAATTTTGTGTTCTGGGGAATAAAACAACGGCATCTCTCTATCTCTAGAAAAAGCCATTAAAAATTACTTCAAAAAATGAAATACCTAGATTTTTATTCAGTTGGATTTTTTCCTATTAATAAGATATGTTAATAATGAATGGAATATCGAACATATGTAGAACTCCAGACAAGTATCGATAATGGCTCTAACAGAAATATACAATAAGTTTAAAGTCGGCCTGTTCCGTATACACATTCAATTTTTAACGTTTTGTTTTTCAAATTAAGTATGGTTTTTTCTACTTCACTTTTTGTAATCTCGTCCATGTTTCGAATTTCTAGGCCCCAGTGATCGTCACGACATCAAAAATTAAAACTTCCACAAAAGTAACATTGTACAGACGATATTTTTTTTAAACTTTTTTTGAACAAAATTACATCGGATTACTTAGTAACGGAATTATATTAAATGTATTTATACAATACACAATTTTCGTTCTATTTATCGGATTGAAATAATAAATAGATTTATATAAAAATAAAATTTTATAAATGGACGATATTATATTTTTGAATAAGTTATATTTGTTGCAGCCTTGGAATATAAGAGTGCGGAAATTTATTATTATTTTCAATTAAGTCATCTGCATTATTTTGGCAAGATATTTTGTTTTTTGTAAATTTACTTACTATGACTAGGATGTTTTATTCTATCCAGGATGCTATTATTTTAACAATTCCGTATATTTCTTTTCAGAAAAATTAAAATAAACATTTTAATAGAATTTTTTGAAGAACATTATAATTTAGAATACTATTAGTGTCTGCACGAATTTTTAATCATGGGCAACATCATGTGTAACTACCAGTTTGTAATAAATATTTAAGAATCATTCCATGATCATGCACTTCAGTAGAGTGAATGGAATTTAATGAATTCAAGAAACTCCATCTTTCCAATAGTTTATTACAATTCCATTTGACGCAGAAATCACTTCCTTGCAACCTTTTAACTTGGTCGTTGCTTTCATTGCTATTCCATTCATTTAATTGATCGTGAATTCAGAGCAGAATATTTCAACCATTTATTTCTTCATCTCCAGCCACTCTTGCTTTGGAACTTTTTCAATTTTTTGCACCGTCTAGCACTACCATGATTGTCTAGCTTGCTCCTGCTCCTCTTTCCTCCCATTTCCCGAAGATTTGTGAGGTTTCAACCCCCACCCCCATCCGAACATCCGACCCTATCAGAAAGCCTCATCCTCATGGGAGTATAGGAGGAATGCAGTAGAAAGACAGCGTCTTATATTACAGTTACAATTCTTATCGTAATGTTTGCTCGCCCTGATAGTCGTCTGAGGCAATAAAGTTGTTGAGATTGGTGCGGTAAGGAGATCGAATTGCATTATGGAACGCAATCTTTATCCTTGAGTGTTGTTAGTTTTATACATCGTCTGCTTTGCAATTTAATAGAAAAATCAATTATTTGTATCGGGATAACGCAATAAAACGTAGTAATATTAACTTTAGATGAGTGAAGAATTGGTGTTGTGTAACAGGGCTCCCTTGTGCATCCATTTACCTTTCGATTGAAGTGTTCTGAAGTTGCAAAAACCGAGTCTACTAATAAAACAGCGACTGTGCGCTATCGGTTGAAAAAGTTTGCATCGTTTCTATCAGCGAATTGAAGAAATTCGAATTCCTATTTTGAAAACGCATCTATAGATAGACAAAAATTTTCAATTACTAAGTTGAAGAGCGTACTGTATTTAGTATAGAAAGACGTGCTGTTTGCACATAACATGCACGCAGACGATAAAAAATTATGTTGACGGGAAGGAATAGGTTATGGTCTGCATCATTTGTATACCATTTTTATACAACATTTATTTTTTACAGAAAAACGGATGATTCTAAATAAGCTAAAATTAGCTTATTACACTTATTGTTTTTCCATGCAAATTTCTCGCCTTTTCCTTCAGAAGTACTTCAGATGCTTATTGATACTTTTAACTTTATTATTATCTTTTTAAAAAACCTGCTCGAATCATCTGAAAATGAGCTCAGACTTCATATAAATTTATACATTCTCATACAATCGTATAAATGAAGTATTGTCTTCTCGAAAATTTTAGAATTGAAAATTTTGACGGATAAGTACGCTTCAAGACCTCATAAACCTATTTCGAACATTTCTTGGAAATATGCATTATCTGTGTATGTACCGCCATAACATTTTATGTAGAAATATTATGTAAAAAAATATAACTTATTGGAATGTTTTGTAATTTTCTCATGATTAGAAATCGAATGTATAACAATACATCCTTGAACAATGATGGTAATATACAGTATATGGGGGAGGTGATAATTTGGACTACGTTGTGGACATTAATGTTATCATAATGGAGGGGATGGGAAGGAGTTAGAACTTCATGTTGGAAATATACCAAAATCGTTTGAGACAAAAATTCAGGTGGTGCTGGGATAAGAAAAGTTATCACTGCATTATATGTATTTTTATAGGGAAATGCTCATATTGAATTAAATAATATTTATTTAAATTGTTAATTATGCAGAAATAAATTATCAATGCACTGCAAATTAGAACTCAATAAAAAACATCCCTGCGTATTCAAATTTGTTTCACCTTTCAAATTTTTTATCTCCATATATTCTGTACACTGTTCTACCACAAAGAACAAGACGCATACTACTTCTACTCATAATTAGGGAACTTACATTAGAAAATAATCAAATATATACTTTTCACTTTTATTATATTGTATTTTTATTGTGTGATACTCTCACAATTTTTGGGTGCCAGTTGTTGATTTATCAGTTTGAATCTATTCTGCTCATTCACTATTCATGCACTTGCACCATGTATGTTAATGCAGGGAACAAGGGGTTTAGTACACAAAAAACGGCGGTTAGTTCGAGATTGCATTCTCGTCAGGACAGCCATACAATTCGAATTAAAATCGATAGAATAGCCAGTTTCTGACAATGGCGATAGTTATATATATATATATATATATATATATATATATATATATATATATATATATATATATATATATATATATAGTCAAACGAGAACATAAGAGACGTTACTAACACTAGTGACACCTAGATATAATTCTCAAAGCATTATAGCATGTTTAATTTTTTCAACCATAAGAGTTTTGTGTCCTTTATAACTCTATGGTTATCAGAGTGATTTTTTAACCTGGGTAAGCTATTTCTTGGGATTGGGTTTCGTGTTCCTCAGTATACAACCAGAAGCATTAACTTATTTGCTGTAAGGAATTTTAATTAAAATATTGGATGTAATTGTGCAATTACTAGTTTTTCTAAATTATACAACAATTTCCCGGATAATCTAGATATTTTTTATTCATCGGAGATGGATTTTAAAAAGCATTTGTAGTAAACATCTTGTATTTTATTGTATTTATTCTCGTGCATCTGTTTATGAAGATCATTTGTTGTTTGTTAAGGGTTTGCTTTTCTTTTTAATGTATTTTATGGTATTTTAATCTGTATTTTTTAATGTATTTTTATTCCTGCACGCTGGAACTGGGACTACGTCCTGTACCTTGCAGTCTTTTTCGAATAAATAAATAAATAAAATCCGTAACCGTCATTAAACTATTGCCAACTTAAAAAATAAACTTTTAAAGGATTTACTCGAATAACTTAAGTACTAAATTTGAAAAAGAGACTTATTTTTTCAGTTTCATGAAGATTGCGATACATCTAAAACTAAACGTTATGAAATATAAAAGTTCAGTCGAGACTCACATTTCTGATATTTAAAGATTTGGAAACCAAAAGATTGATAAAAAAAATAATTTAAAATATATTAATCCGCGTCATAAATGATAAATATGGAATCAGAAAGTGAGATAATGCACTTCGCTATTTTAAAGCACGCCTTGATAAAAGCAGTTACTTTTATCAAACTTTCATTTGTTTATATTTAGAGTAGAAATTTATTATCTCACATTTCGTAAAGTGGTTGTTACCTTCAGCCTGGAGTAAGTGTGTAATCACTTTTAAACTTCTGATCAAGATCATCAGAATAATTGCATTTCATAAATGGATTTTCAATTATATGAAATCGCATGACGTTATTGAAATGTCCCTAATAGTGGCATATCCTTTCAAATGGTAGTCTCATACATTTGCGTTTCACAATGTTTACCTCTGAAATGTGAGTCTCATATATTTGTATTTTAGTGTTTACCTCTGAAATGTGAGTCTCATATATTTGTATTTTACATTGTTTACCTCTGAAATGTGAGTCTCATATATTTGTATTTTACAGTGTTTACCTCTGAAATGTGAGTCTCATATATTTGTATTTTACAGTGTTTACCTCTGAAATGTGAGTCTCATATATTTGTATTTTACAGTGTTTACCTCTGAAATATGAGTCTCATATATTTGTATTTTACAGTGTTTACCTCTGAAATGTGAATCTCATACATTTTCATTTCATGCTGTTTACCTCTGAAATGTGAATCTCATATATTTACATCTCAATATGTTTATATCTGAAAGTCTCATACATTTGCATTTCACATTGTTTAGTTCTATTTGTGTTTCAATTATTACTAGAATGGAGAAATTGTTTCATATTTCTTGCTCGAGCTGTTCTTTTAGGGGGGTCATAAGGCCCTTAAAATGTTAAAAAATGAAAATTTCATCTTATTCAACGATTTATATCTCGAGGCCTACATTATAAAAACACGCTTCTTTCAAGCGATTTAAATCTATATTTCCTTTCAACGTAAAAAAAAATTTAAACAATATAAAGAAATATTTTTGTATAAGAAAAACATTGAGACATTTGTCGAACAAAAAAATGGATATGACACTTTGCGCGCAACATAATTCGGAATTTTTTTAATCTAAAACAAAATGTTTTGTATCAAATTATACTGAAGGAACAATTACTTATTCTGAATCTAAAAAAAAATGTATTTAAAGCGAATTTCTATTTAGTGCACTGTTGCACTTAGCTTTCACAAAATTTTCGAAATTTCAGCAACATAACCTTCTATAAAAATGTTTTTGCAATCGGAAAACATCGAAAATGTGGAACATAATAGAATGTTGCAATTTGCATGATTAATTTAAAAATTAAAAAATATTAACGCGAACCCTACCGTCCATGGACAGATTTTGGACTTTTAAACGCGCTTTAGCACAAAATAGTCACTCCGTGATATAAATGGAATCAGCTCCTCACCTTTTTTACAAGTGAATTGATCAAATAAATCATTCTAAGAGAGTGATTATCAGCTTTTTGGATTGCACCTCCTTCATAAAGTGACTTATTCACTCCTTCCAAATTTCAGGTGACCAGCGTCCGTGGGCCGGTTTTGTGCTGTTCAACGCTCTTCAGCACAAAATAGTCACTCCGTGCTATATAGGTGGAATCTGCTGGCATAATTCCTTTACACCCAGATTTATTCTGCATACAAGTTCTGCCAACTCCTTTCAGAAGTTGAGCTCTTAGATCAGCATTTCGTGCCATTTTTCCTTGAAGCATAAAAAAAGAATCTCATCTTGGCAGGACTGCAGCATCCGATATATCATTCTGTAAATGTGGGGGAGGGTGATCCACGGGCCTCGAATTAAAACCTTGGAGCAGAGAGGGAGGCCTTTTTTGAGGAGCGGAATGGATACTTGGAATCATGGCCCACTTCATGGCAGAATGATACGAATAGCAACGTTCCATGGAGGAGCAATGACCTATAAATGCCATCCAGTAAAATGATGAAAGGAACGTGAATATCAGTCCAATGCATCTCCTTAGGAAAGTGAATATCAGTCCAATGCATCTCCTTAGGAAAGTGAATAACAGTCCAATGCATCATCTCCTTTTAGTGTTGAACTAACTCGTGGCCTTAGTACGGTTCTATAACAACTCCCAGCAGAGATAAAAGGACGTTTTTGTTTTGTTGAGACTTTTTTTTTTTCAGCAAATATTTTGCTCTGCTCAATTGCATAGTAGTAGGTTAGAAGGGTTTCCCTGCATACAGAGTGTACCAAAAAGATTGAAACGCGCATTAATTCTTTACCTGTTGGAGATAAGTGGGCAATGTACATTGCAAAAATGTTGAAAGTAGGACTACGCCAATGAAATAGTCCTCAAATTCATTTTCAAAAAGTTACACTTTTTAAATTATTATATGGCCCCCCTTAGACAAATTTGGTCAATCAGAAAATTTTTATTTCTAATGAAACAAGATCATTAAAAAACCCCGCCTATTTGTATCTTTAAAATTGAGCGAGTTATATTTAATTGAAAATTGAACATTGTGAATGGGGACCCTATATCAAATTAGAAATGTAAATTTGTGACATACCACAAAAAAGGTAAAAACTGGATAATAATACCTGTACATAGGATACCCAACCGCGTAGTGAGTACCACTGCTTTATATGATCTCTGTCTGTGTAATGCTTTATTTAGATACATTTGTGATAAAAAAATTTGACACATATTAACGTATTTTTAATCTAAACAATTTCCATCGTCAATTTGTTTATGATCCCTATTTTTACTGATGAAACAGCCTTTCACATGGTACGAAAAAGTGGCATAAATCAGATTTTTTCCTTTATCATAATTCAATTGATTTTAAAGATACAGAAATGCGGCTTTTTTTTAATGATCTTGTTGCATTAAAAATAAAATTTTTCTGATTGACCAAATTTGTGCAAGGAGGTCGTATAAAAATTTAAAAAATGTAACTTTTTGAAAATGAATGGGGGGGACTATTTCATTAACGTAGTCTTATTTCCAACCTTACTTTTAACACTTTTGCAATTTACATTGCCCATTTATCTCCAACAGGTAAAGAATTAAAGCGCGTTTCAATCTTTTTGGGACACCCTGTATAGTAATGGGTTCCAAAGGTTCTTAACCAGTGGGGTGTGCCTCCCCAGGAAAGGTGCAAAGATATACTAGGGAAGTGTTAAGTGCCTGAGAGAAATTTATCATTATTTGTTGATTCATTGATCAATATTAGTCCAAAGGTGATGAGTGAATGCATTAAAATCACTTTCTGGAGCGGTGTGAACATGAAGTTCACTTTCTGAGGCGGTGAACATGAGGTTCATTTTCTGGAGAGATGCTAATATGAAGATCACTTTCTGGGAAGGTGCTAATATGAGGTTCATTTTTTTGGAGAAGTACGAGGTAAAAGGTTAAAACTTCCTAACCGTTTAACCACTTACATTGCATTTAGAATAACATAGTGTTACTGTAATTCGCTACTAAAAGACTTGACAACTCGGCTTGATATAGTCGTAATGGCTCGGTAATCACTTTCAACTGTAGAGTCAAATTAAACCTCGTGCAAATATGTGCTGCTTCCTTGCTTCTTTTGGTGCACCAAGAAACGCCTTTGACGGCAAACATCAAAATAGCTCTCCACATACAATTAAAATGGGCGAATGATATGGTATTAAAGTGATCGGCTGTTGAAAAAAATAAATTAAATATAAGGTGAATTGCCAGTCTCGCAGAGATGATCTCAAACTTCAACTATGAGGAGAACATGCAGCGTACGTATACCAATTGAGTTCTACTACTAGTATTAATGTGTTATAAATATTGTTACGAACGTGCAAAATGCTATCGAGTCTCTTTTCTCCCTCTCACTAGAGTAACTTTTGAAAACCAAACGTAGAAAACACCCGTACAGGCATCCTTTCCCATGGCGTGAATCTAGAGTTTCCATATGCAGGAGTTCGGTTGCCAGATTTGACGATTTTCCGTCAATTTGGCGACATTTGACGGCTTTCTGAAAGTTCGAGAAACACCTTGAAATAGCTATTTCTGTAAAGTTCAAGGACAGTATTCAATGTGCGGATGTGAGCTATAAAACATTCAGTAGCATCCTGAGCCGGATAAGCTCGTATTTTCAATGTGTGAACAAGGAGCTATTGAACGTGGCTTTCTTATCTCTAATCTAAACTGCTAGCTGTTCTGGAGAGTAACTGTGGAGTGCAGATGTAGTTTTATCAAGGAAAATGTGTAGCCTTGATTTATGTATTTGTTTTGCCCCAGTTTCAGCTGCACAGGGTAACGCAGTTAAAACATTGTCTTCGTAGATTAATATTATAGGGATTTAATACTATAATATGCAAATGAATTTCAGTTTTTTATTTATTTATATTTTTTTCAGTCATTTATTTAAACTTGTTTAAAAAGTTTTATTTATTTGTTTCTAAATTATTTAATATAGAAAATTAAAAAAAAAACAAATTTACACACTTCTGACTACAACGTGCTTTGGGAAATGTTTTTGCACTATTTTCCTTTCATTTTTTAAAGTAAAAAAATTAATATCCATATTAGTTTTTTTATGTAGTACTTTTGATCGTGAAATTGGGAAATTTAAGATTTGTCTATTTTTCACACATCTTATAAAGTAGAACACAAATATGGTTTATGACATTCTATTGTCACGCTTTTTTCTAATACTAGACTCATATTTTTCTTAAGTCACTTTGAAAGCGTATTTCTAAATGAGAGTACTAAAAATTTTAATAAAAGTCGCCTACTTTCTGTATTCCCCTTTATTCAATTGGGGAATAAATTTGAATAGCGTTTTTCTTTTAGTTCGTCATAGCTAAATATGGAGAGCGTGTCATTTTAGGAAAAATGTCTAATCTTCAATTTCCCTTTAATACATCAAGAGTGGGGCGACTTTTTTACCCTCAAACCGCTAAAGAAGAATAGGACAATTGGAGGTTCATGTTAAAAATCACACACACAGTCGCGTCAAGACCTTGGATTGTATAAACATTGATCTATTATGTGATGAATTGTGCACTTTTGCTAAACAATTTTCCAGGCTTTGAATGGTGCTAATCTTAGTTTGTTTATCAAGTTCCAAACCGCTATCCTCAGGCAGTATTATATACTTTGGACCGATGTCATTGTATTTATATATCTTAAATTTCTAAAAATATTTCAAAACATATTCCTTATCTGTGGAAATTTTTATTATGATAAATGTAAAAATATATTAAGCTCACTTTCAAAACAGGAAAATATGCACTTTACTACGGCAGTTCATGGTACCATTTAATAACATCCAGCTGGCCGTATAAGATCATGTGGCGGTCCCAAGAAGCTTGCGAATCATAATTTCCCTACCATACTAGAGAAATAAACTCCATGAAGTTTATTTCACTCATTATTAAATTCACTCAAATGTGGATATTGTGATATTTGTTCAATTCTGCAATTGATTATATTTTCATTACTTTTAAATTGGAGCAGTTCTTGAGTTTTAACAAGGCTGTTTCTGAAGTCTTGAGTAATTAGTTTTAGTTTTGTCAAGAGTATAAATTAAATATATAATTTTAAACACAGAATCACGAAGTTTTTACACGGTTAATCCCTTGGGTGCGGTAGCCCATTGGTTAGCGCGCTGGAGTTGCACTCGGTAGGCCCGGGTTCGATTCCAGCCACTGCCAAAACTGCCGCCGTGTTCACGCGGAGTACGATCACGTTAAACATGTGGGTCCGTAAGTCCTTCCGAGAGGTTGGTGGTAGGGGAAGGAGGGTACGGTCCCTGTGGATGCCTCCCCCACTGGGGTCCGGTCTAAATTGGGTGGCACTTCCCGACCGTCCAAACAGTTACCTTACACCTTTCTGGTAGGTCGGACGGTCTGGGTTTCAGCAACAACAACGGTTAATCCCTTAAACTGTTGAAATAAATTTTCTATAGACGAAGGACATTGGAAATCTCAATGTAAAGTAGAATAATAATTAAGTAGTCAAATGCAATAAATGTATAGTTACCATGTGTATTGGAAATTCCATTTTAACGCAGGGTTGGGTAACTTGTTTTATGTCTTCTTGGGTAGTATTGAAGTAATGCATTTGGTCGTTCCCGCCAGAGAAGCCTAGCCTGCTATTGAGGTAAAAAAAAAATTGCGCCCTATTACAATTATCAACGCTTGATTTATTTTACATTAAAATGGTAATTTTAGAAAGCCAAAATACACAACTCAACTGGTTATTGCATCAGACTGGCCCTGGCTCAATCATTCCATATTTCCACGTTAGAATCGCAGTGATTTTTTTTAAATAACCATTATCTCCATTTTTTTAAAACCATCCATTCAGCACTCAGACCCTGAACAGATGGCTGTAATTTTCTCACCAACTGAGATCCTCAATTTCATTTCCAATTTTGTCAAACATCCCCCATCTCTCGCTACATCACTCATTTTCACGGTTCAAATATAGCAAACACCCCTGTAGGTCACTCAGCGACCGTGTTTGTCTTGCCGTCGCTCTGTAGAATGATCTTATCTCTCCCAACCTGTCGAGTTCGAATGAAGACCTTCCCTGTGACATCCTCAAAATATCCAGTTACCACTACTCCCATGCCAGACTATCATTTTGAATGGTTGAGATTATCGAGATTATGCCGTACTTGGAGAATTCGAGAATTGAATATAATTCATTTTTGTTTGACTTATGCTTAATTTATTGTTATTGTGAGAAAAAAAAAGAGCTTCCATTATTGCATGGTTCGTACTTCGTACACCGTCTAATTGAAGCTATTTAAAACATTTACATTCTCTTATCAGTGACACATTTCGGTTGTATATTACTGTAGGCAGAGACAGACATATGACTTTACCACTCCTTGGCCCAAATATTTATGCCACACGTACACACTACTATTAACAGGCCAACAGCCCTACTGTGCTGAAAATACCGGTTCTCGTTAGATTACCGAAGTCATACAGCATCGGGCACGGTTAGTACTTGGGTGGATGACCACCTGGGAACACCGCGTGCTGTTGGCACATTTCGGACGCGGTAGCCCTGTGGTTTGCGCGCTGGATTTGCACGCTGCCACAACTGCCGCCGTGTTCATGCGGAGTACGATCACGTTAAACATATGGATCCGTAAGTCCTTCCGAGAGTTTGGGGGTAGGGGAAGGAGGGTACGGTCCCTGTGGATGCCTCCTTCCCCACTGGGTTCCGGTCTAAATTGGGTGGCACTTCCCGGCAGTCCAAACAGTTACCTTACACCTTTCTGGTAGGTCGGACGGTCTGGGTCTCAACAACAACAACACTACTATTAACATATATACACACGGTGTTTCAAAAAAATTACACAACTAAATATTTCTTCAACGATTGGTTTCCAATTTAAAGAATGCTTTAATGAAGATAGGCTATCATCGCACGCAAATATTGATCATGTGACACATTTTAGTTAAAAAACAAATATAAAATGTAACTTACATGCGGGACCTTCGAAAAAAAATTTCACTTTTAAAATTATTCCCGATAGTCCAATTTATGAAATAAAAAAGTCCCTTTGTTATACGATCAATATTACCCGAGATATTATTAATTAAAGTTGTTGATGGGTAAGTTGTGACTGTACAGAACTTTTGCCAACGATAGGTATACTCGTGTAAGTTTTCAAATGCAAATTTAATCTAATGAAATTCATTTTTTTTGTACAACCCCTGAAATCTATGTTTTCGCTGTTTCTGTTGATTGTGTAAAAGTGGTTTAAGTCGTATAACTTTAACAATTTTTTCAACGCCCAGCCCACTGCATAGAAATAGTCAAATCGGTGAAATGAAGTCAATTGCCCGCAGTATCGAAAATTAAAATGTTTATAGTTTTAGTTGGAAATTATTAGACAATCAAAAGAAGTGTAATTAATTTTTTGTTTATTAAATGCAAAGATATACGTCCTTATTTTTTGCCAAACTACAGAATTGTGCTAATCTTTCTCTTTTGGATGCGACGAAATAAGTATTAGTTAACCTAAGGATGCATATTTCAATGTATTTAAAAATAAATAATTACGGAGGTATTGTCCTATGCATTCGGTTCAAAGATCGTTATAAAGAATGTTTTTTGATCTTTCCGATAATGTCAAGATGGAAACTCTGTGATAATATTTTCGATCGTGAAGAAACCGGTTTGTGTGAATATCTCTCAAAAGCATATTGCAACATAAAATAAAGCACTCATTCGAATTTAACATATTGCTGACCGGCTATTTCAAGCCAAAACTATTCCGTGCAACGGGCTATTTTTCCGCAATTGAATATAAAATGAAAACATCTAAATAAGCTTCAATAAACAACATTATGGGCACGAAAACACGAATATGCTCGTGACCGGTCAACAACGTTCGGCCATGCAAACGCGAGTATACTCGTGACGGGTCAACAAAATGTTAAACAAAATCTCGCCGAGGTATGTTGTGCCGGGAGCTCAACTAAACAAATACCGAATTTTGCGGCTGTCGGAAGATCAGATTTTCCGCTACAAACCACGCACACTCACACATACAGACAAACATATTTTATTATGTTAGAAGATGTCAAACTTCACGTTACAAATCATCGTTATTTACAAAGATTTTTAATAATCTAAATATACGTACAAGTCAATATTTTCTGTGAATATAAAATATATGAAAATTATATCCTCCAGCAGTTAAAACTTAAGAGTCTGCTCAGTTAAGTTTTCAGACCGTATGTGAAATACAGGATGTTTCTATTTTTTTTTTTTTTTTCCCTCTCACTCTATGTAGAAACATGACGTTTGGTTCATACTGTCGTTGAACGTTACTCAATGTAACTGGGGTGTTTTTTGTGATGAGTTAGTTTGATAACAAAGTCTATAAAACTTCACCCAGCGAATTTCTGGTTAAATTTAGAGGAAGAAAAATTTTTGAGGGACTTGGTGAAACCTATTTATATTATCTAGATATTAAAACTGTTTTATCTTGTTCGCTACTAACTTTGCATATGTTCGCATGCCAAAAAAGCCAACATTTCTTAGATATAAACAAGCGCGCATTTTTTTAAAAAGCATTTTTATGAATACGCATAGGATCTGCCAACTGGCCGCATGTAAGCGTAGACTGTTATCAGACCTACACATTAGCCTCATATTCACGGTTTAAGTCAAGCAAACACCCTGTAAGTCCGTCTTTCAGCAAGTATATTTGTTTTGTAGTGGGACTGCAAAAGGATTTTATCTCGCTCAACCTGTCTGTCCTTTGGGCTCGAATGAGAGACTTGAGTGACGCCCTCAAAATATCCAGTTTCGCTGCCACACGATGTTTGGATGATTGAAATCTAGATTATACGTTTGTAGGAGAATCCGTGAATCGAATGTAGACAGTCTATGTTTGGTTTGTGATAACAGTATTGAAGAGTCGCACTGTCGATCAAATTTTTCGCAAAAAGAATTAAATTGGCGAAAATCTTGGCGACTAACATTTTGGCTAACATCTAAATATAACATTATGCATTTTAACGTGAATAACGCCTATAATCGAGGTATCCAGCTAAAATCGGAGCATTATTAAATATGTAAACACTTTGGACGAGAACCTAATAGTTAAAAATCTAAATAATTTGCACTTATTTTATCAGAAATAAGGTACCATTTATGAATATATGAAAATGATGTCAGTATTTTATAAGTACGGAAAACACGGACTACAAATATTTTAAAATATTCGCTAGCAAAGGCCTCAAATACATTAAAAACTATATTTAAAATCACCATTAATAACGTACACCAAAATTAGTTCACAGAAAAAAAAATTGTATTGACGATTTCGAACTGTATATAAAGGCTTGTGTCAGTAATTTCATTAACATTGCCCCCTGATGATGGACGTTCGAAAGGGCTCTGGCACTCTTAAACTCTTAACATATAAAACATTTTGGTGTACGTCATCAGTGGTGATTTTAAATAAAGACAATTTACAACGTATTTGTGGTCTTTGCTAAAAAATATTTTAATGTCAATAACAATTTAATATTGTTTATTAATAATTTAATATTTTGAACTTTTTTAAATATATATATATATATATATATATCCAAATGAAATTTTCACGATCACTCTCTGTAACATTAGCAATACATAGCACTTTCTCTAAAATAATTATTTTGGCATCCATTGGACAGATTTTTTTTAAATAATGAGAACACAATAAAAAGGAAACAAAAGGCTGATTCTTGAAGTGACTTTAATTTATGTAAACTTTAGACAAAACATTATCTTTAGAATCTAAGAATTTATATAAAAGAAAAGTTAGTAAAATAAAAAGCTTTCAAAGCTTTTGAAAGAACGGCAAACTGGGTCAACTTTAAAATACAAATGTAACATCTGTATTCAAGAAATCTGTTCATAGAAATGTTTGTATCTGTTATGTCAGTTTTTTTTTTTTTTTGTAACCCGTTCTTCCACGCCGCCCCTGTTTAACAAATTTCTCGCTTCTCCGGTTTCTGAATTAGCAGAAAAATTACACTAGTTATCCATAGAGTCCATATTAGAAATCATTTCACTTATAGCATTTTAATACAAGAGCCGTTAAACAGTTTTCACATTTTTACTTTCCTTATATACATAATGTATAAGGAAAGTATTGTGACCGGGTCGAAAATTCGAATTCGAGTTTTCGACGGGAGAGCACGTTTCAAACATCCCTGATCACGAATCAAACATTTTTGAAGGGATGTTTGTGTGTGTGTGTGTGTGTGTGTGTGTGTATGCGTGTGTATGTATGTGTGTGTCAGTGAGTCTGTGGAGATAACTGACGAACGAATGGACAGATTTGAACCAAATTTGGTACAAAAATCGCAATCCATAAACACTGGAAGCCGTTCTCGAGATATTGTACATTTTTCAAAAAAATTATCAAAAGTCATATAAAATAAAAAAAAATATATTTCCTATTGAGAAACATGTTCACTTTTCATATGTAATACCATGCGATAAATTGGGTAACATCTTTCTCGTGGATCTAGCTCGTTCCATTCATGAAAAAAGATACTTTGAGTAATATTTTTGTATTTGAACGCTAATAGTCATTTATCTGCTGTACGAATACCTTATTTCTTAGTGCATAACGCTTAGCGAGATTTTGGCGAAATGTCGCCAACTTGGCGACTTTTTGAAATGTTGCCAAATTAACGAAAATCTCGCCAAATGGATAAAAATAACGCTAAATCAATGAAAATGACGACTAATTGTCGAAAATTCAATATCCTGGTAAGAATATTAGTATCTACTATAAGAAAAACCTATTTTTTTTACTGTAAAAGTAGTAAATTCATTACATTATATAAGGAAAGTTATGTGTTGCCCACATTAGATTTTTAACTTATATGAAAAGACGCACATTTACTCAAATTGCATCCAATTAAGAGACGTATAAAATTGCATAAAATGAGTAATTGCTGAATTTACCCTATTACAGACTGTTTTTGTTGAAGTAGCTGCTCTGTCTTTTTATTGAGTGTATGCTCGTTTTACCTTAAATCAATTGATATCCGTGCAATTTTATTTTATGCAGTTTTACTAGCGAATTATTTTTCACCACAGAATTTAATGCTGTTTATTTGAGTTTCATGACTGACTTTTTACTCCACAAGCCTTTTGTTTCATTATTGTCTGTATACAAATTGTATCGCTGACTACGTACAGAACCAGTGGCATTTTTATTTATTTTAATCCACACTTTGTTCACTCTGATTTAAACAGATTAACTCGATGTTTTATTTTAACCAGCAGAGCTCGCAGGCTTTGCCCCTTGTGCACTGCTTGCTTTTTTGGGGGGCTCTGTAAAACTGGTATCAAATCTGTTCAAATTTGTAATTGTGATAAATAATACAACTGCGACTCTTACACGTACAAATTCCCTTAAACTTTTAAAAAGGAAATCACACTAAACCGCTCCGTTTTCCCCAAATGAAAATTTGTATACATTTGATTGAATGGAAAGTTCTTTGTTACGGAAGAAGTTTCCCACGACTATGGGAAACAGGAACCGGCGCACGTCAACCCCGTCGACTATTCACTTCGACGGGGTCGAATTTTGGGAAAAGTTATTAACTTTTACTGGAAATAACTCAATTTAGAAGGGATTATTTAAAAAAACAGTTATTTGCATTGAATTCAGTATCGGTGAATTGACTGTCATGAATGTTTTCAGCTCGTGAAATGACCCAGAAACCAAATTGCAAAAAGAGCCAAACTTTGAGAGGCTAATTCTCCAGATCCAGGGAGTAATTTGAAAAACTGATTTCAGATTTGAATTCAGCCTGGTCGAATTAGCATGCATGAATTTTTGCAGCCCTAAAGGTTGCAATTAGGATTCTGACGTTCTGACACTGCGCATTTATTACTCCCATATTCCAAATAAATATGCTTCATAAATATCTTAACAATTTGCATTTATTTCGCAATCACAACCCGCGTAAGACTATAACTACGGAGTTGGGTAAGCACATCCGATATGGGGATGTGGATCTTCAAACTGTCTGAACTCTGGGGAAAAAAAAAACTCCTGCGTCTTCGATATTTGGTTTCCCGTCTCTTGGCTTGCATGCGGGGGATTTCTGTCTTACAGGTGATTCATAAAATGATGTGGGGATTTGGACTGTCAGGATCAAGGGATTACGGCAGAAAGAATTCCTGATTGAATTCTTGGGTGTCCTTAAAGAAGAAAATCCTTTGTTCTTGTGATCTGTAATATTGTTTATGAAGTATTAGAAGGTTATTAAAGGCTGCAACAATGATAAAGCAAATATTCAAGTTAAAAAGAAAGCGTGTTTAATATAGTATCTTATCAGAACTTGTATATATTATTATAACGTATTAGAACTTGTTCAATATATTACTTGTACAATATATTGTCTTTTATATATAAACTATATATAAGACATTAATGAGTACAATATTTTTTGTGCGAAGGATAAGAAAAACTTGAGTAACATATCCTCTTTTAGACTTGAGTAAATTTCTGAATAAATTATTTTTCTTATACTGAGTAAATTATATTTTGCTGTTTCTTATATTATTGATTGTGGTGAATTTAATGATTATGTTCAGTATGGCATGGTTCGCTAATTGTGAAGTAATATTTACTACTGTTTTATAAAAGTATAGATTTTATTTAAGATAACAAGAAAGTAATGTGAATTTTTCAAGTATTTATTTTGTATGATATGAACAGTTTAATTTTTTTTTTAATGGTAACATAATATACGCATTATTTGAGAAGCGGTAATTAAAAAGTATCTGTAAGTAATGGGGGGGGGGGGGGATATTTAGAAATTTTATAATAAAACTTGATCCATATTTGTTGTAGAAATATTTTGAGTCTCGTGGTCTTAATACAAATTGACTGCAGTCTACTATCCTTACTTTTAGATTTAGTCCTTGTTTTTAGATTAGTCCTTACTTTAAGAATCAAAAAATGAAAATCAAAACTAAAAATCAAAAAATAATTTGCCAATGAAACGATTAAAAAATTTTTTAAATCCAGAACAACTTTTATACGTTATTTTTTTCTTTCTACGCTATGAATTTTGATCACATTTA
Source organism: Amaurobius ferox (assembly GCA_951213105.1). NCBI lineage: Eukaryota > Metazoa > Arthropoda > Arachnida > Araneae > Amaurobiidae > Amaurobius > Amaurobius ferox. The sequence continues at coordinate 96,192,528 of OX578137.1, forward strand.
CGTCTGAATATAATGTGTCAGTTCACATATATATATATATATATATATATATATATATATATATAGTTGAAACTTCTTCCTTGCTATCTAAAAAAGGAAAACTCCCCTCTTCTCTGCAAATAAACATTAAGATAGGATTCTGGCTCCTCTTCTATTCCCCCTTCGGACCGTTTGGCACAATACTTGAGAAATGCTCTGCTACTATACCAGACGAGTTGATGGTCGGTGGTGTTCGGACACAGATCATGGGCTATATTGTTGGGCTTCCGGCTCCTCTGGCTCATCTTGTAAACAGTCTGGCGCCAACTGGAACTCTCTTCCGTTCCTTTTTTTTTCTTTCTCCATGCATCTATTGTCCTTTTCCCTCATTCCCTTACATTTCGATATATGATAGCAATTTTACTTTGAATAATCCAAGGTTATTATTCCATTTTACTTTTGTTATATTGCATATGTGTAAGGAAGTATGAAAATTCTAGACCAAATCATCAATGTATTAACGCATTTTGATGATCTTAGTGTATGAATTAATTTACTATTTATGTCATACAATTGAGTGAAACTGACTGGCTAAGTGATAAATTGCGTAACCCAAACTGTTGAAGGCAGAAAATTTAAAACTCAATCAATCTTGAGATATTTTAATTTATAGTTATAGCAGACGAATGTTCGTTATATTTTATTAATGAGTTTATAGTTTTTGATTCTATTGTGGCAACTGTGGCATCCGAGTTACGTTTCAAATACCGAAATCGTCTGTTGCCCATTTTTCACACGAATTAAAAACTAATGCTATAATTAATTGATTTTTTAAATTTAAAATGTCTGAAAACTTTGGAAATAAATTAAAATACAATCAATGGTCGGAGATGAAATATTAATTTATATACCACAATTTCCATGTTACTCCAGCTATAAAATATGCGCCAATTTTATTTCTACATTTGAAAGGGTTTTCGATATTTATAACTTTTATCGAAAATGACTACTCTTTTTTATTTTTAGTGTCTTCACAATTGTGCATCCAGCATAGTTAATGTCAGTTACTGTAACCACCCAAAATTACCAACTTTACCCGATATCTGCCGAGTGCTTAAGTTTGTATATTTTTCTTAATGCCAAAAATCAAATTATCTGTCCAGATGTATTTAAGCATGATCAAGAACCGCATTTTTAGATTTAACCATGACATCAGAGCCATTGTAAAGTAACAAATGAATATTTATAACACATTTAAGAATTTTATTCACGGTTGTAACAATATCAGAATAAATAATGTTATTGTATCTCAAACATATGAGTTAATATCATTTAGACTTGTAGTAGATAAAATGTAAGACAGAAGTTGAAGTGTTCAGGTGTCAAGGAGATTCTATAACACTGGCTTATTCGAAAATAAGAAAAATGCTAGAAAAAAAAAGGGTATCCTTTTAAAGAAAGTGTTTGTGCAGTGAATATTTGTTCGTAAATATCTTCGCTCTGTACCTTCTCTAAATATATTGCATCCCTTAAAAATATTTATAAAATATGAAATTCCAAAGACAACAGACACGTTCTTTCATGTTACTATAGAGTTCGCCAGCTTCTTTATCCCGACGAACTGGTTTACCTAAAGCTCCTCTATATATTTAGAAGCCTTTAGGTTTACCGGATAATACTCCTAAAAATCAGCATAAGGTGTAACATAATTTATGTTTGGTGGAATTATGCTTATTTAATGGCAATTTCTTATACATTTTATGAGATTTCTTCTTGGACAAAAGCCACTATACTTATATATAAACTCTTCGTGTTCACCTACATGTGAGCATATCCAAGTTTGCCAGAAAAAAGATGTTTTCATTCATGTATTTTACATGACTGACGTGGGGCCAACGGCCGTACCGTGCTGAAAACACCGGTTCTCGTTAGATCACCGAAGTCAAGCAGCATCGGGCGCGGTTAGTACTTGGTGGGTGACCACCTCGGAACGCCGCGTGCTGTTGGCCATCTCGGGTGCGGTATCCCCGTGGTTTGCGCGCTAGATTTGCACGCTACCACAAATGCCGCCGTGTTCATGCGGAGTACGATCACGTTAAACATGTGGGTCCGTAAGTCCTTCCGAGAGGTTGGTGGTAGGGGAAGGAGGGTACGGTCCCTGTGGATGCCTCCCCCACTGGGTTCCGGTCTAAATTGGGTGGCACTTCCCGGCCGTCCATACAGTTACCTTACACCTTTCTGGTAGGTCGAACGGTCTGGGTCTCAACAACAACAACATGACTGACGTGACAGTCCCAGGTAGAGCTCCTCTACTACAGGCTGACTTATCAAGCATATTGAAGCCCATACGGTTCAATACAATAGTTACAGAAATTATAAAATAAGTGTTTTGAATAAATACTTTATATAAAAAAATAAGTTTCAATTAGAATATTGTAGAACTTAGCTCGCATGAGTATGCTCCAGTACCGGGTATCCAATTATTTTTTAGCCATTGTTTTCTTCTTTCTTCATTTCTAAGAAAGCGAAATAGCCTAAAACCCTTTCTAGAATGATTAGATTAGTTCAGTGCAGAACAACCACCCATAATTATTTCAATTATACTTCCTAAAGTGAAAATACGAATAGAGCTAATGCTAATGGATTGCGCTTCCAGCTATGGTGGGCTTCAATATGCTTGATGAGTCAGCTCGTATATAGAGGAGCCTTAGTCCCAGGGGCCACACATCTGCGACAGACGTCGACGAGCATTGCGTCTTCTTTCTCCAGACCCTGACGCACGCATACAGTAAAAGCTCGATAAAGAGCGGTTTTCTGGGGAATATACTTCACTCCGCATTATAGCTTTACCGCGGCATATCTGTGCTCTCTGTAATGATAATTTATTTTCTGAAAGACATACTCTTCACCGCGTTATATCCGAATCCGCAGTATATCGAACCACATTATATCCAAATCCGCAGTATATTGAACCGCGTTATATCAGTATCCGCAGTATATCAAACTCGCTATATATCCGAATCCGCGGTATATCGAATCGCGTTATATCCGTATCCACAATATTCAAACCCTTTATATCCGAATCCGCAGTATATCGAACCATGTTATATCCAAATCCGCAATATATCGAACCTCGTTATATTCGAATCCGCAGTATATCGAATCGTGCTATATCCGAATCCGAAGTATATCGAACCGCGCTATATCAGTCTTCTACTGCACTTTTACCATAAATGCTGCACTTATTATCTGTCTTTGTGTAAACCTGAACGTAACGTATCTAGAAAAAGACCTAGTTTTTTAATCTAATTTTATCTGTTCATATCAAATGTCTACGTTTGGAGTCTGCCTTTTAAAAAGAATTATAAGAAACTGCCAAGTAGGAAATGTATATGTTATTTAAGATAACAATTCATTGACAAAAGCAAAATTTACGCAAGATAAGAAATGCATCTGCTATTGGGGACATCTTTACTTTGTTTCAGAATTTTTTTCAGTTTCCGAAAGAAATAAAATTATTCAGCAGTCTTAAACATGCATCAATTTGTCTGTCTGTAAAACTATTATTGCAAACGCTGGTCTTCCAAATAAAGACAGTAATAATAGCGATTTATATAAAAGGTCTCTTTTTCGAAGATCACCGTTTGTAATATAACAGCTTTATCTACTCTCCACTTCAATTATTATAGACATTTTTCTGCTGAAAGACTTCCTTAGGAATATCCAATATTCTTTTTATCTTACTTATTGGACTTTCCAGTTCCTTTATCTAGTAAATATCTAATAATTAAGAGGTCTTTCCCTTCACCTGTTCTAGCTTTTATATATGTTGTTAATTTTACATCGTTTGTATACTCTCATCGTTTACATCTTTATTTATAATTATAATACGTTTTTATCCAACGTATGTATATCTTTTACAACGGAGTGAGACTGACCGGTGTTGTTGAGACCCAGACCGTCCGACCTACCATAAAGGTGTAAGGTAACTGTTTGGACTGCCGAGAAGATCCACCCAATTTAGACCGCAACCCAGTGGGGGAGGCATCCACGGGAACCATACACTCCTTCCCCTACCACCAAACTATCGAAAGAACGTGCGGACCCACATGTTTAACGTGATCGTACTCCGCGTGAACAGGCCGGCTGTTTGAGCAGCGGAGGGGATCGAACCTGGGCCTACCGAATGAAATTCCCGCGCGCTAACCACTGGGCTACTGCACCCTAAATCAGGGGTGTGTAAACGACGGCCCGCGGACCAAATACGATCCGCCGATGTGCTTAATACAGCTCACACAGTAAAACGGAATTTTTATAAAGCTGTGGCAAAATTAACATTTCCGAACTTTGTAAATCATGCCCAAAATTATATGGCAGTATTTGTATCCTCATATTCATGCAAACAAGTGTTTTCATCCGTGAAGCACGGGAAAAGTGATCAATCCGTTATAAAATGGACCTTAGAAACCGACTTGCATATTTCTTGTCTCTTGAAAATCACCTCTTCGCAGTTTAACCCAAGTTATAAAAAAAATGCTGTAATTTTTCTTTTCATTTGGCCCTCATGTATATAAGCAAGTTTGCCCGTCCTTGAACTAAATGATAAACTTAATCCAGGGATGGACGTGGGTCTTGGCCTATAAATTATGAGCAAAATCTAATGTCTTGGAATTTCATTCGCAAAAATTTACAAACCTCGAATTCTTTGCTGCGACATATATCCAGCTATAACTCGAGAACGATTAAATATAAAATTTGTTTTTATACCATCATGCACAGAAAGAAAAATCTGATGTGGGCAACACATGACTTTCCTTATATAATGTAATGAATTTACTACTTTTACAGTAAAAAAAATAGGTTTTTCTTATAGCAGATACTAATAGATATTGAATTTTCGACTATTAGTCGTCATTTTCATTGATTTAGCGTCATTTTTATCCATTTGGCGAGATTTTCGTTAATTTGGCAACATTTCAAAAAGTCGCCAAGTTGGCGATATTCCGCCAAATTCGTCGCCAAAATCTAGCTAAGCGTTATGGACGAAGAAATAAGTTGTTCTTACAGCAGATAAATGACTATTGGCGTTGAAATACAAAAGTAATACTCAAAGTATCTTTTTTCATGAATGGAACGAGCTAGATCCACGAGAATGATGTCACCCAATTTATCGCATGGTATTACATATGAAAAGTGAACATATTTCTCAATAGGAAATATTTTTTTTTTCATTTTATATGGTTTTTTGATAATTTTTTTGAAAAATGTGCAATATCTCGAGAACGGTTCATGTTAGCGTTCTAAAATTTATGTCAATCGTTTTCAAATGAAAAATTACATAAGAAATGTCTATTTACGTAACTTTATTAGTGGTTTTGATTTTTTGACAATTTTTTGAAAATTTTATTCGAAAATTTAGGAGGGTTCTGAACATTCGATTACGTATAAAAACAATAGGCTTCCAGTGTTTACGGATTGTGATTTTTGTACCAAATTTCGTTCGAATCGGTCCATTCGTTCGTCAGTTATCATCTCCACAGACTCACTGACACACACACACACACATCACTTCAAAAATGTTTGATTCGTGATCAGGGATGCTTGAAACGTGCTCTCCCGCCGAAAACTCGAATTCGAATTTTCGACCCCGTCACAATACTTTCCGTATACATTATGTATATAAGGAAAGTAAAATCTTACATTTTCTTTAACTCTATTGGTGTACAATCAACCGTTCTTGAGATATTTTAATTTATAGTTATCGCCAGACAGATTTTTATTATATTTCATAATTCAATTTCTATACAGTTTTTTATTCCATTTGTTATAACCCTAGTAATAGCAGAGTAACGCTTTAAATAACAGAATCGTCTGCTGACTATTCTTCTAATAATACTATTGAAAATAATGTTATAATTAATTGATTTCTAGTTTAAAATGTCTGAAAACGTTGAATATAAGACAATACACGAGTACAATGATCAGAGATGGAGTATTATTTTGCATACCGCAATTTCCATGCTACTAAAATTATGAAATGTTGCATTTTTCTTTTCTCATACATAGTATTGAGAAAGTATTGCTGTCATGAAAATGTTTGGTTTCAAGATTCTGTTGCCAGTATATGTTTTAAGACCTCCTGAACACGTTTTGAATATTTTTAGAGTGATGTTTGATGTTTGTGGTCGATTTTTGTGTACACGGTTGCAGACACAAATATTAATGGATTTTCACGAAACTTTATATCCGGATTTGTTATCAGAGAATTGAGAATTGATAGAATTTTTTTAAATTCGAGCTAAAACTTCGAATGACAAAATTTGACATAAGCATGCCTAAAAGGGTTTATTTAGAGCTCAGTGATCATAATGATCACGAGACTTAATAGTTTCAATCATTGTTGTGAAAAATGGCCGAGATGCAATTTATTTTGTTTGGGGCATCATTAGCACCCCCCCCCCCTCTCCGAAGGTGTATATTGTTAAGTATGGTATCAATCGAAATATTTTTTCAAGCCGTTTAAAGTAAAGGGTAATTGTAATAATTTGGACCCACAATATCAATTTTTCACATTTTTTCTTGTAAAATTTGAAAAAATAAAAATAAATTCATTTATGAGAAAGTCAACTTGATCCACACTTCAATTAATTAAATAATTGTGTTTCACTTAAGAAATTTGTCAAGGGGATTTAAAAGGCGTAAAGTAATAAGGGTTGTTTATGTTATTTTAACTGATTCAATAAATCGTTGGAATAGTATGGAGGGACCAGAAATTAAATCTTAACGTGCTTTGAACTTAATTAATTGCACGTATTCATCTTCTGTAAAGCTCAAACTTCCTGTAAAGCTCAAACTTCAGCAAGCCATATTTTTCTCTCAAAAATCTTCCTACTAGCCTCAGAAAATAATACAATAGGATTTTTATGATTGTATTATTTTCTGAAGCTTCTTTTATTTTATTTTATTTGAGGATTATTTTATTAACATTAAGTGTGATATTTCATAGATATTTTATTAGTACAAAGGGTCGCAGCAGTTAATTTGAAAAAACTTCGATTAATTTAAATTTTATCAAAATATACAGGGTGGTGCAGATGGGAAAAATTCATAACAGAGTAACGTACAGAGATGGCATAAAAGTCATGCTGCAGCTTGAAAAGTAAATAACGTTTTAATTTTTATTCTCTTAGTGGGTTTACACACGAAGAAAATTTATAGAATTACGTATGAAAAAGTTATATCGTAAAATTATAACCATCGTTTTTGACTACACAAACGCTCGTTTTGACTCATTTTCGATCCACACACCAATATAAAAATGCGGGTTATACATGTATTTTCTTCTTATATGTAGTAAAATATAAGTTTAGTGTATATTATTTATTTTTATTATTTAATTATTAAAACGCTTTTACTGTGTTGTCTAATTAAGTTTTTTTTTTTCCAGATTGTTGTAATTTGACCATCCTCATCATTGTCCCTTAAATATCGGTCTTAAACGGTAAGAAAATTTTAATTGTTTTTTTTAGAATATTTAACTTAACTACAATCTATGTTTTTACGGTATTATATCCATATTATTTTGAAATCCACTATTTGATTACAAAAACATTTTCTTCTGTTAAGATTTCAATTTTGTAAAAAAAAAATACATATTTTTTTATTTTCTTAGTCAGTTTTGGTGTTATTTTCTAAAAAAAAATTTAGTTCTATATTGGAAACCTAAACACGTTCCACTTTCCTATCAAATAAACTAATCTGTACCATCCTCATAAAACTCTATTAGGCGGATTGTACCATCCTCATAACTTGTATTAGGCGGATGAAATGTTTTTTTGTTTGTTTTTTTTAGAATATTTAATTTAACTACAATCTATGCTTTTACGGTATTATATCCATATTATTTTGAAATCCACTATTTGATTACAAAAACATTTTCTTCTGTTAAGATTTCAATTTTGTAAAAAAAAAATACATATTTTTTTATTTTCTTAGTCAGTTTTGATGTTATTTTCTAAAAAAAAATTTAGTTCTATATTGGAAACCTAAACACGTTCCACTTTCCTATCAAATAAACTAATCTGTACCATCCTCATAAAACTCTATTAGGCGGATTGTACCATCCTCATAACTTGTATTAAGCGGATGAAATGTTTTTTTGTTTTTTTTTTTTTAGAATATTTAATTTAACTACAATCTATGTTTTTACGGTATTATATCCATATTATTTTGAAATCCACTATTTGATTACAAAAACATTTTCTTCTGTTAAGATTTCAATTTTGTAAAAAAAAAATACATATTTTTTTATTTTCTTAGTCAGTTTTGATGTTATTTTCTAAAAAAAAATTTAGTTTTATATTGGAAACCTAAACACGTTCCACTTTCCTATCAAATAAACTAATCTGTACCATCCTCATAAAACTTGCCAAACCGTAAACATTTATGGATTTTTTTTTTTATCTTTTTAAGCACACAAAAAATACTTAAGTCGGAAACAGCATTTGTTCCCATGGTCGTAAATGCGGATGGCATTACCTTCAAAACCATTTATCCCCAGATAAAAAGTCGTTTCCGTCCTCTCCTGAAATAACTGTTTTCTGGAAATGTCATTTTACAATCTACAATATTGCTCGCCAGCGTGAGCGCCGAACTCAGCCAAAGCGCTACAGTTCGTGACTTTGAAAGTCCACGAAAATGGTGAGATTAAAGTTAGTCAACAATTGGCGCCATTGGCTACCACCTTTCACTACCTTCCTTATCTATCGCCAAGCGGCAAAAGATGCTGGTAGATTTATCTCTGTTCGTTTGTTCATTCATAGAAATAGCAAATAATTTCGCAGCTGTTCTCATTGAAAGGTTCTGGAATACTTTTGGTACCTTTGCTTCAGAATGCAGGTAAAACTCGATTCAAATGAAATCGTATTCGCCATTTTCTGTTTTAGCGAATTTCGTCATTTGCCAATATGTTCCATTGGTATTAGGCGGATGAAAGTTTTGGACATTTAAAGACACGGATTTTTTAAACAGTAAGACTTCATCATTATTTTTAGATTTTTCTTTTACAAATTTGAGTTTAACTAATTGGCTGAGGGATCGCATATACATTCCATATGTTGTAATTAAAAAAATAATAATAATTAAACTATCAAATGGAACTATAATTTAGCATAAGCGTTAATAATCCTTATATTCAAACTATAAAGTACGCGTATATCGAGCACGATGTGGCATCTCTAACATTAATTTTCTGCAGAAAAACTACCGTTTTATTATACTCGCAGAATCCGCCTATAGAGAGGGCATTCCCAAAGATAGGATCATATAATAAATAACAGCAACCAAGGACCAGTTCCACGCTTATTGTGAGCTTTTATAGATCTTGGGATAGTTGGCTGTTTTTATAGATCTTGGAATAATTGGATACTTTTATAGATCTTGGAATAGCTTGATGCTTTTATAGATCTTGGAATAATTGAATGCTTTTATAGATCTTGGAATAGTTGGATGCTTTTATAAATCTTGGGGATAGATGAATGCTTTTATAGATCCTGGAATAATTGGATACTTTTATAGATCTTGAGATAATTGGATGCTTTTATAGATCTTGGAATAATTGGATACTTTTATAGATCTTGGAATAGTTTGATGCTTTTATAGATCTTGGAATAATTGGATGCTTTTATAGATCTTGGAATAGTTGGGTGCTTTTATAGATCTTAGGATAGTTTGATGCTGTTGGTATAGTTGAATACTGTTGTCTGCAATGGGAGCGCGATTTTAATAGCTCTATTACTTCCGAGTAATATAGATAATTTATTGTATTAGACCTAGTGATACTTATAACATGAAATCCTTATTAGGATTTGTATTGTGATTCTTGCCACACGTCCGGTCAGGACGCTAAAATTCAGTAATATGTTTATTCTCCAAAATTTGAGGTTTACGTATTGGCTGCTTGCATTAAAATATAATAACATTAAACTATTCTAAAATGAGGGCATAATTTTAAATAGAAACAAATACATTTATTATAACAAAAAAGACTTTAACTTATTTTTATATACAACATAAACTCTTTATTTTCTATTGAATTCTCAAACATTTAAACCCGCTCATCATTATATTTTAAATACCAATCAACAATTGTATTACATAAATTGTCTCAAAATTGCTTTATGCATCTTGCATTTAATTTTTACTGTTTAGTTTTAGGATTAATTAAATAGAAGATGGGGTTTTTCTGTTTTGGTGGGAAATGTTCTGAACGAAAAGTGTCTACCAGTATTCTGACAAGTGTTTTGAGGAATCGGCATTAGTTTTAATCAAAATTATTGGATTGCAGGCTTTGTTTTGTTTCCATGGAAACAGAAAACCTTGTTTTTGTAAATCCTGAGAGAAAGTCTGGGCTTTGACCACGGTTTATACGGAGTAAAATCGAAATACAACTGAAAAGGGGTTAATTCATACTTGTATCATGCGATGCCTCGTGTCTCAATGTTTGAATCCAGCTGTTGCCAAACTGTTAGACGCAAACAATTTCTAAAAGCTATTTCCTCCCCCTCATACACGGTATATAGCACAGGGTGTTTAACTCGCTCTCGGCCCCGGATTTTCTCTTATAACTTTTAAACTAATGGATGACATTTAATGAAATTTGAAAGGGACATACCTTTAGAATATGAGAAGCGTTGTTATGGAAGGTCATTAGTGGCGGCACTACTCTTTAGCCCTAAAGTGAAAATCTGACGGTTGGCATTCCCACAGAAGTCCTTATGTAAACTGTCACAGGAGATGGGATTTTTCCACAAACACATGTCAACGAACTGCAAATAAAAGAGCAGAACTGCTTCTCATACACCAAGGTATGTCCGTTGTTGAGACCCAGACCTTCCGACCTACCAAGGTATGTCCGTGTCAAATTTCACTGAATGGTATCCATGATTTGAAAGTTATAAGAGAAAATGAGGGACCGAGAGCGAGTGATACACCCTGAACTATATACTGTTGTTGTTGTTGAGACCCAGACCGTCCGACCTACCAGAAAGGTGTAAGGTAACTGTATGGACGGCCGGGAAGTGCCACCCAATTTAGACCGGAACCCAGTGGGGGAGGCATCCACTGGGACCGTACCCTCCTTCCCCTACCACCAACCTCTCGGAAGGACTTACGGACCCACATGTTTAACGTGATCGTACTCCGCATGAACACGGCGGCATTTGTGGTAGCGTGCAAACCTAGCGCGCAAACCACGGGGATACCGCACCCGAGATGGCCAACAACACGCGGTGTTCCGAGGTGGTCACCCACCAAGTACTAACCGCGCCCGATGCTGCTTGACTTCGGTGATCTAACGAGAACCGGTGTTTTCAGCACGGTACGGCCGTTGGCCCCGAACTATATACTGTGTATGAGGGGGAAGAAATAGTCTGATTCTAACAGTTTAGCCGTAACTAGATTGAAAAATTGGGACAAGCGGCATCACATGTTATAAGTATGGATTAACCACTTTGAAATCAGAAGTTGTGTTTTGTGTTTTAGCTATAATATCCAGGTATCTTGAAATAAAAGCAGGATGCGTGGATCCAGTTTGGAGATCAGATTTTAACGAAAATATGCCACGATGACCAGGGCCGGTGAATCACACAATTTGCAGGCCCTTTGAATTAACACCCTAATAATATCGTGTTGCCGGGGCTCCCCGAAAAGTGTAGTTTACCTAAAGGGGCTCAAAGACCAATGAAGGGCTCTGTGGACCTTGGAAGAATGCCCCTGTGACGAAACAGGGCTGTTTCAATAATTTTAGGTGCGAATTTTAAAACTTGAGAGAGAACAGGATTTTGAAGAGTTTAGAGAAAAGGAGTCGGAGTCTGATGAGGAAAGGTCGTAAAGTTGCGAGATCTCTCTACGGATCTCTGTCTACGGGGACGGACGGCGTTCTTTGCTCTCATGTTTCAGTGAGTCAATTTTGAGCACCTATTTCTTCTCTCTCGCATTTCAGTAGATAATCAATACTAGGCTTTAAAGTCAAAGACAACCAAAAATAGGTTTAAAGTCCTTTAATAAAATCTCCTTTCCTCGACGTACAAAAATTTTAACTAATGAGGGCATTGTGAATGCCTGAAAGCGCTTTGGCCGTGTAATTTTTGTACGTCGAGAACAGGAGATTTTATTAAAGGACTTTTAAACCTATTTTTGGTTGTCTTTGACTTTAAAGTCTAATTAAAGTTAACGTGTATCCATACTATTTATTTAATCAGTATTAGTTTTAGTTTCCCATACCTTCCCCGCAATTTTTTTACTATCATCGAAGAGAAATTTACAATATTTTGTATCGCATATTGATTTTATTTAGTTTGTATATAATTGTAAATATTCACATATGTGTGTGATTTTAAATAAATGTTTTTTGGTAATTTACGGTAAGGCTTTATTTTTCAGCGCCTTAACGTGGAGTGTCTTAAAAGTGATATATATTTTAGGACAAAATAAGGGAACGCCCCCCCCCCCCCCTACAGGCAGGTTTTGTGACCATACACTTGGCTGTTGCCGTTGCGTGTAGCCTAGGCTAAATTTTCATGAAATTTAAAACCAGCTACGGGGTAAGATTGAATTTGTACGTTCCCTTAGAAGTTCACAAAGCTATGACTTATAGCAAATTTTGTTGCTGTCATTGCAAATATCGACTATTTCATACTGACGAGCACATAAGCGCGAAACCGATCCATAGATACTGTTATCTGTAATTAAAAAGTATATAATGTTTAGGAAAGGTATTGTAATGGTGCGAAAATTTGAATTTGAGTTTTCGACGGATTTACTTGTTTTGAGGTTTCCTGAACTCCAATCAAACATTTTGATTTGATTCGTGCGTTTGATTAGGTATATGTACGCATTAGCGTAGGAAGGATGGAGTTGATCGTCATAACCCTCTTCCTCTCTTACTAATGGAAAAATTGCATTAATTCTCCATAGGGTACATATTAAAAAGCGAAATTCGGTCGACCTTTCGGTCGTGACCCCCCCCCCCCCTTTCCGAGATCCTACCTACGTCTGTGTACGTAGAGTATGTTCGAGAGATATTACATGTTCGTGCGTTTGAGTATGTAGGAGTTCGTGTATGTAATTCGAGTATGTAGTTCGTTCGGTTGAGTATATGCACCTATATCTGTCTGTAGATAGGCTGCGATACATGTTGAGCAATACCGATGTTGGAATGAAAATCAATACCATTATTACATTCTGTACTGTAACCTGTCGAAAACCTAGACCACCCGACCTACCCTAGGGCACGAGCAGCAATTTGAGTGGCCGGGTAATGTAACCTGTGTTGCAACTGTAAAGACAGGATTTAGCTCTCGATCAAACATTCAAATGTCCTCCAAGTTTTCGAACTTTTTGAAATTATATTTATAATTACAAAACGGTTTTATATTTACAAAATTTTCATAATGACAAAAGGTTCGCTTTTCCGAACTGAATAACGGAAGTGGCAAGACATTTAAGTAATTTATTTCCACTTATTATCCCCCCTTATAGTTATAATACATGCAAACAAACATTCCGAAAGAACGTATGTTTATATGACAGCTGAACAACACCCTTCGCGCCTTTTATAATTGCTCGTTGCGTAACTTCTTACTTGTTTAACAGCTGGAAATCCTATCGTAATCCTTTTGTGGAAAATAGATTCGCCCGTGATGAAACGGGAAAAATTGGCCAGACTCTAATGACCGACATTCTCTGTAATAGGATGGGAAATTCGAACTCATTTTTATGTTCCACCTGTGCTGCTTGGCAAAGAAAGGTACTCGCAGAGCAAAACGTTAAATTCAATTGCGTCTAATTAATGGCCGGGAATATAATGCGGTGCCCGTACGTGAAGTCTGTTTACTTGGTGGAAAACAAACAATTCGTGAGCGAATTTAGTCTAAACTCATTTTTCTTTCCATTGTTTATTCCCGCTTGTTTTCCACCCAGGTTAAACGGAAGGTGTTTAGACTCGGATAGTCAGGTTCACGACTTGAATTTCAGCCGTTGAATTCTGGAAGGAATCTTTTAGAGTTCCGCACGGCCCGAAATTTTAGACTATCGCCCAATAATATCAATGCTTGAACCCGGCCCGAGCCCGAAAGAGATTTTATGGGTAGAACCCAAGCTAAAATCGGCTAAAAACCCAACTACCCAGTCTCAGCTTTGTCCAGTCCGACGATATTTTTAACACTTTACAACAAAGTTGAAAAGTGTTTATGACTTTCTTCATTCTGTCTGTCTGTCTGTCTGTTTGTCCGTTAGCACGATAACTGCCGTAAAAATGACTTTATCAAAATGAAATTTTAGTATGTTGTTCAGACGGTCTGTAGGACCTATGGGAATATAAATGAATAATATCACCCAATTAGTTTTGGATTGAACCCGGGTTGAAAAAATGAAATACATTGAACCCAATGGGACCAAATTTTTCAAGCATTTTTTAAGCGGATTTAAATTTCACAAATTGCTTCGAAAATTTTAGGTAATATTCAAATTGTTCCATAAAATATATAAAAAAAATTCAGCGAAATATATTCAGTAGTTTTTTAAATGAAAATTAAAATAATAATTACACCTCTTACATGAAGCGATCACGTGACCAACTTCAAAATATAATACGGCATCCATCTTGTCTCAAAATCGTCATTTTTAAAGTTCTTTTTAATTCATATTGAGTGTTGTATTCGTCGTAAAACCTCTTTATTTTCGCTTAAATTCTGTGCATCTACATACTGAAACAACGCAATGACAATATATTTGAGTTTAAATGAGCATCCAACTTTGATTATTTCTCTAACGAAGCCTATTTTTCACTTATGTGAAATGTAAACAGCAAAATATGTAGGATGAGTTGTATAGGAATTGCTGTATTTTTTTAATGCAAAAGAATTTAGCTCATGGAGTCTGCATAGCTGATATGAAAGAAATATTCATTGACTTTACCGAGAGAAGGACGATTTTTTGCGATGAAGTTTTAAGCATAGAGTTAAATTACTTATAGCTCCATGGTCTTAATTTTTAAATAAAATAAATTATTATAGTATTGTGATGAATGACATGAATGGGAAAATATTTATGAATGAAATGCTGCTTTTTTAGAGAGAGCCAGGCGTGTTATTTTTTCTATGACGTCATTTGAATGAATTTCAGTTGTTTTCGATGAAGTTTTTAAATATAATAAATTATCGTGGTATTATGATAATTCTAAAATTGTTACCGAGTAATATATCACATTTTAGAGATGTTTAAACCAGGCAATTTATATTTCAATGCCGTCATTTGAATGAAGTTCATTTTTTTGGATGAATGTTTACGTTTTCAACTATAATAAATCAATGTATTATTGTGAGAAGTTTTAAAATAATACCGAGGAATGTATTACGTTTTAGACATGTTTAAATAAAATTGCATTGAAGTTGGAAAGTGTTTCTTAATCAATGCTTTAAGCATGATTGATCTTTCTTGTTATTTAAATGTGTTAAAACATAAATTTGGGGAAAATTTTGTATAAAAAAAAAATAAAGTAAAAGTTGGGTTTTAAGACATTTATCTTTACATGGATGAAATCAACACAATAATTTCATGTGCCCTATTAAAGTTCATTTAAGAATTTTTCAAACATTAAATACCGTTCGACCCGGCCTAATTTTTTAAAATGAAGCCCGGCCCGACCTGAAAACCGTGTTATGAATATCAGTCCCGACCCGACCCACGGGTTCGGGTCTAAGCTTTTGGTCAAGGCCCGAGCATACTTCTAGAATCTTTGACCTTACCCATAAGCGTTATAGCCAAAACCTCGAAAGGAGAGATTAAAGGTAGAATATGGTTTGGCCGAAAGGTCCCCTATCTGATGCTCACGAATACTGTAGTACCATCACGTTCAAAATCTGGCACTGTAAGCTCCCTCTTTCTAAGATCTTGTCTATGCCACTAATCTTACTGATTACATCCTTAGGTTCGGAATTTGGTGGTTTCTGTTCTCGACATTGCGTTTGTTTGAGACGCCCAAAGTAAGCTATATTTTGTTATAAAAAGTGATACAATATTTTTCCCCTGATAGGCTATATTTTGTTATAAGAAAATGCTACAATACTTTCCCCTGATGGGTGATACAATTGTAGTCCAGTAATTCAACGTGTTAGTTTATTTATGTTAATTAAATTGAAAATGGATTATTTTGCACAATGATTGGTGTGCCTTTTCTAATGATTAAACATTAGTTCTAACCTAAGATGTTTGTTTGATGTGTTCACGTTTCTCAATACACACACTATGATTTAAATATTGCTTATGCAGCAGAGTAAAACTGGAGGAGAGCAAAAGACAACGCAAGAGACAAAATAATTGTATTAAGAGATTATATATAGCAGTACTGCAAGGAAAAATTGCTTCCGTGAGTTAGCTCTCTTGCAAGAACTTGATCTTATCCATATATGATAATATGACGAGAAAATACGCATGCCCCGTTCATACTAAAATTTGGGTTCTAATGACTGAATTTGCAGGATTATTTAAATTGCCAAATTATTCTCATTTTGCAATCAGTTTTCTGAACTTATCACTCGGATACGAACTTCGCCTCCGATAGTGGATCCACTATCGGAGGTGACGCTACGAATGGACTGACGAGTAACATTTATGTTAGTATCCGCGTAGGTGCATGTTTGTTAGAAAATTTCGGGTTTGACCACGGATACGTTTTGCACTTAAAAATATCTTTAGAAACATAATCAACAAAAAAGGGGGGGGGGGGGGTAAAAAGATAATGTTTAAATCAAAAATACCAGTGCGCCTCCAAACAGTTTAACCCATGTTTTACTATCGGTCGTTGTATAGGTTAAACAAAGGAGCTATGCACATATTTTGCATCGCCAATTATTGTGAATGTACCCTGATCCAGGCCGTAATTTTCAGCATGCGTAATAATGAACGCCTTTCAATTCAATGTTTGCAAAGCTAAAAATAACGCTTAACAGTACACCAGTCTCCATTTCGGTCTTTGTCTTGCAGTTGACTAACACTGGCAATGGAGTCATGACTCGAGGTTGGAGTAAACGAGTTTTGCTGCTGTTCTCGCCTGCTTGCTTGCTACCTGATTCATTCTTAAATGACTTAAACTTCCTGTGTGATTCATTTACAGAATTTTTATTTTGGGATGCACTTTCTATTGTTTTTGTTTCACTGTCACGTGTGTTTTCCAGATGGAAAATCTCAAATACAATGAACGCTTTGCTCAGCATTAGAAAGTTTGAAGTGAAAATTAATATTTGATTTCTAAAGAATTGTACCGAAGATAGCATTTATCATAACTTAAAGACAACTTTAATTTATTTAATATATAATATTTTAAAGAAGTAGCATACCCCCTCCCCACTCCGAAAAAAGTTATATAAAAATTTTTTTATGAAAATGCTATCGTAGATATGGTTTAATACATGCTTGACTCATATCTTTTATTAAATATGCAATGTTTTAGGGATGAATGGATAAGACATTGACTGTTGATGTGTTTTATACTAGGTTCCTAAGGAACTGCTTAAGCACGCCAATAACTTTGTATGGAAAGGTCTATGAGTATACACGTTAAGTCTATCTGTAGTAAAGTGATCAAATCAAAGTATTTGCAGCGCCCCTAGCGGTGCATGTAAAAGTTAGAATAACGAACTCGACAACAACGCGAGGTAGATGGGAAAGGTCAATTATAAACTTTTACAGCATTGTCTAATGAATAAGAATCGACCATCAAACCGTTACAGTAGTCATTTATTTCACACAATATAATTATTGGCAAATAGCCGTCATATTCAGGAATCTAATGTACAGCCTATTCAAAACGTCTTCCGTTAGCAACAATGCCCATTTGTATTCGAGAAAGAATATGACCGTGCACGTTGACAAGCATTGCAGGTGTCACCGCGTTACAGTTCCTGGTGATACGGCTTTTAGACAAGTATTTATTGCTTACCATATGCGCTCTTTGTTATATCGATTCCTACTAATTAGATAAGCCTCTACAATACTTTGTAATTGACATTTTTCTTCTATCTCGCTTTGTTGGAAAGTTCATTATTCTAATTTTTTCAAATTCTTCGCTAGGGGCGCTGTAATGGCAATCATTCAATCAAGCATGGTCACTTTATTATAGATAGATCTAACGTGTACATTCGTAGACCTTTTCTTATAAAGTGATCGGGGGGCTTTAGGATTTTCCTAAGAACCTTCTATATAGCTCTAATAGCATGCCAGTATTGTATATCTTAGCGTTTCGTTGGAAATATTTCCAATGTAATGCCGATTTTGGCTAGATGTTGGCCTGACAATATTCGCCAATATTGGCATTACGCTAAAAATATGTCCAATAATTGGGATATATTGGCAACTAATACTAGCTAAATATTGGGTATATATTGGCGTGCCACTATTGGCTTTAAATGGACAGCCAATATTGGAAGCCGATACTGGCCCATTATTATCAAAATATCCACATTTCCATAATGACCCAATGTTAGATCTATATTGGCTGTCAATATCGGACCAATATTGGCATGTTTCTAAGGAGTTCTCGTTAAACGGAAGAGCGCCGAACATAGGTGAATGTATCTAATAGTGCGGAATTTATATTCAACTGTAATTTCTAATTTATTGATATGTTTGTTCTTAAGACAGCAGTCGAACAAATAAAAACCAACTACACTCCAGGTATCTTTCATATCTAAGAAATCTGCTTGTGAATGATTTTCATTTTCCCGGGCTCTGATATTTTACTTTGGTTGGTGGTGGCGGCAAATATTTTGCCATACTATTGCTTTTGCGAAAGTAAATTCTTTGAAAAATCTATTTAACAGAATCTGCTACAGATAAGGATTAGATGATGACTGATATAGATTCAGCATTAAATTCTGGAAGAGTTAAGATTATTCACTAAGGATTTTCACTTCTGGTTCAAAAAAAATTTCATTGTTACATCTATTTCTCTGTATTGGCTATAGATAGAGCTTAAAAAATAATTGATATGGGTTGTGTCAAATTCAGGGAGGGAGTTATTCATTGAAAAGGATTTACTAAGGTAGCATATAATCAGTTATTAGCATAACTGATATGGATTCAAATTAAATTCCGGAGGAGAACAGGGGTTTTTAAATTTAAATTTTTTTAAAGAAAATTTGAAAATGCTCCTTGCGTGCCATTTGTTCACATTTTTGGTTAATTATACATTATGATCACTCAAAAACACGTTATGAACAAATTTGGGTATTCATTTTTAAATCCCTTAGAAAGTTTTTTTTTTTAAATATTTTTCTGCATTAAAACTTAATTTTCATCATTTAATTGGGTTATTATTCGCTTTTAATTTCCTTAATAAAGTTCTATTATAAAATGCATACCCAGTTTCATTAAAAAGTATGAAAGGCGTCGTCTTATCAAATTTCATGCATCTCAAACAAAAATTAAGACGCATGGAGCATTTTAAAAATCCTCCCAAAAAGACAGGTATTTGACATACCCTATCCCAAACAGTCCGACCCCCCTTTGCAGACATTGACGTCCATGGAAATCGCCGGCAGAAGCATTGCACCTGCCACTGTTTGGGATAGGGTATGTCAAATGCCTGTCTTTTAGGGATGTTCTTCGTTTGGGATGGATGCTGTCCCACCCGTAAGCAAAAAGTTAAATGTGTAAAACAATGTTATATATTAAAAAAAAACATTTTTAGTCGATTTTTGCTCATTTCAACGTCCACCGTCCCCTTAAAACAAATATTTCTTAATATTAGCTATAGATAGAGCGGTGATGATTATTGATGTGGGCACACCATTTTCCACCCTATGAAGGTTCCCTCATTCATAAATTTCTTGTTTCTTTTCATTCATACCCAATGTTGATTA
This sequence comes from Amaurobius ferox, assembly GCA_951213105.1. NCBI lineage: Eukaryota > Metazoa > Arthropoda > Arachnida > Araneae > Amaurobiidae > Amaurobius > Amaurobius ferox. The sequence goes on from OX578137.1 coordinate 96,212,426, forward strand.
CAAAACAAAAAGTTCGTCGTTTGAACAATTGCCGTAATAAATGTACAAAATGATAAACAGCAAAATGAACTTGATCTTTGTTCTTGAACCAAAATAGCATGTTCTAAAAATTGTACGAATCATTTTTATCATCGGCATTGGATAATAAAACCTATCAAACTCCAGTTTCTGATAACTTTTCAAGTAGACCGTCGATTGAAGCCGTTTTAGAAAACGGAAGGTTGCGATAACTTTGAATCATTTTCGATCCTGCAACCATTCATCAGAATAATATTGATTTACCATACTGTAACAGTGCCTCGTTCTGGTTCTAGAAAATCATTATGTCACAGACATCTAACGTCACTAGGAAAACAACTGGATGATTTATTATCTCCTGATAGATTATGTTCAATATTGCAATTAAATTTTGAATAAAGTGTGTTCTAAATCGTGTGATTTATAAAAAAAAAAAAAAATACTAATAGTACTTTCGCCTAAAGACAAGATAGGCAAACTACCGCTATTTAATAATAAAATTGCAAATTTTTAAAGAAAATTTATTTTGTTTAAGAATGTATGGTACTTAGCGTCGAAAACAGTTGTCTGAATCGAAAATTTCCTAGTTAGATTCAGCTTCTTATGTCATCCGGGGAGAATGCTTCGGTGTGATGAGACTTTACACCTCCGATCTTGTGTGCTGTTGGCACATTTCGGGCGCGGTAGCTCAGTGGTTTGCGCGCTGGATTTGCACGCTGCCACAACTGCCGCCGTGTTCATGCGGAGTATGATCACGTTAAACATGTGGGTCCGTAAGTCCTTCCGAGAGGTTGGTGGTAGAGGAAGGAGGGTACGGTACCTGTGGATGCCTCCCCCACTGGGTTCCGGTCTAAATTGGGTGGCACTTCCCGGCCGTTCAAACAGTTACCTTACACCTTTCTGGTAGGTCGGACGGTCTGGATCTCAACAACCTCGGATCTTGTGTTAATTGAATATCCAACTCCGTAAGTTATAAGCGTGCAAAGATTGTCTTCGAGGTTATTGGGGGGGGGGGAAGCTAATAAAAGGTCTGTAAAAACACAAACTCGTTAGACAATTGTTATATAGATACTTCGTGCAAGGCTAATTTGAATATACTGTGAAGACCATAGCCAGCTATTTACTCAGGTGTGTATTCATACCCCCAGTATGCATAGATTAACTATCTGGTTTCCATAGCAATAGCATTTTGAATTTCAATTCTAAATACTTTTTTATTAAAATACAAAAAAACGAATTTTTTTTTTTAATTTTAATTACAGAAATCGGTTGATTTAAACAAGTTGCTAATTCATTAAAGCAAAATTTTAGTTTTTAATTATTAATAGTTTGAATGGACGATATAACGTCGAGGATTTTTATAATTTTTCTACACCTCTATGCATGCAGTTTAGTTAGCTTTACTTGAAGTTTTTTACAGTTTAATTAGCTTTACTTCTAGTTTTTTACATCACACAAAATTTTATAACGAAACGTGCATTCTTTCCTTAGTTATCGTGCCTACACTACAGGCAAACTTACTTGTTTCCTCGAGTGTGGTAAATATGTTCAAAAACTTTTAAAACGTGCTTTTCTGCCAAAATCCCGAACTTCAAAATTTTGGGGAAAGCAATTTCTTACCACTTACCACAATGAAAATGTAATAATCTATCATGGAGCACCTGATAAAAGAATAAGCTCTTTACTTTTTATCCCTTTTTATATTTTGGTGAAAGCACTAGGGGGCTCGCATAAACACCACATTGTAGATATGTACTCTATCGTAAACTTCTTTTATAACTTCACCTACTAAGATTTATCTCAACCATTTCTTGTTACTTCTATTTTTATCCGAGTGTTTGTTATCGTAAAACTATTATAAAACCGGTCTAAATGTAAAATATAAAAAACTGTCAACGACAAAGAAACTGATACTCTTAAAAAAAAAATTAGCTGGAATCGCAGTGGCGGTTCGCGTATAGGCACTGCGAGAGCGACAGTGCTCTCTCTCTCAGCCTTGCGTGGAAACCCCAGGCCGTCCGACTCGTCCAGAGGACTTGAGTAACAATTTGGACGACCGGTCTCAGCCTTGCGTGCAGCTTCCTATGTGCGCATGCGCACAACAGCTGAACACAACGCCCTTGGAACTGTGAAGCGTGGTGTTTGGCTGTTGTGCGCATGCGCACATAGGAAGCTACACGCGAGGTCGCGAGGGAGAGAGAGCACTGTCGCTCCCGCAGTGCCACAGTGCCTATACGCGAGCCGCCACTGCTGGAATGTGGCTCAACTCGACTTTCTCCTACCAGAATCCATTTTTAAGTAGCTTGCGGGGTATTTTGTTATAAAAAGATTGCAAGGTAAATTTTGTAAAATCTGTATTAGTCCCAAATGATCACAATTATAGCATGGCATACTTCGTTGTAAAGGGTTTAAAAAACAATCTTGCGATTGATACAAGTTTGCCAATGTAACCTCTCGGGATGGTAACTAGAAACGTCCCCCCACCGCCACCCCCGAGGACCTAATAACGCCACGAACACAGAAATTATATCGCGGCTATTTTTCACTGCAATGATAGAAACTTTTAAGTTTCACAATCATTGAGCCATAAATAACCCCTTTTATGCATAATTATATCAAATTCTGTCCTATCTTGCCATGTTAAGAAAAACTAAAATTTCAAATAAATTTCGGAAGTTTTCTCTCGAATTTCAAAAAATTCTATCTAGGTTTAGATTTCTTGGTAGCAAAGCCGGATAAAGTTTCATGAAAATCCATTAATATTTGTAGCAGTTATCGTGTTCACAAGAAATCGACCGCAATCAAACAGACAGACGGACATCACTCTAAAATAGTTAAGACGTGTTCAGAAAGTCCTAAAACATATTAGCATTAAAATCCCGAAATCAAAAAAATGTTGCAAAAGCTACACTTTCTCTATACTATAAGTTACAATTTTTTTTAATGAGTTTTAATTTATTTAACAACATAGGGCGCTGAGCGTCGAAAATAGTCGCCTAAATCGAAAATCTGATTACCTTAGGTTCAGTCGAATGGTCGATACTACATGTATGCAAAGACTCTGCCTTCTAAGTCATCGGGAGCTTCTGGGGGAGGTCTAGAAAGACTTTTCTAAAACCCATAAGCTTTTTCATCTTTATCTCTGGATTTATGAGGACCATATCAGATATTAACGCAAATTAAGCGATCGTATACTATTTCCGCGATAACTTCTGGATGAAAACGCGCGGTTGGTTATTGAGGGTGAAGAAGGTGTTTTTCTTGTATGCCGGGCGCAAATGGTTTTCCAAAGAGTCTATTTTATCGCCACTAATCCATTTAACATTGACATTTCGCTCCGCCTATTAGCTCAGTGTAGATGGGATCTGACCTCGCTTAAAAGGTCTCATTAGGATAAAAGCAACTTTTAGCCATAATTGATACCCATTGGTTTCCACCGAGTCGCCTTTGTCTGGGAATTGCAATCGAAAATATCAAGTTTTTCTTTCTCATGCGTAGTATTGAAAAAATATTGTTACCCCCCAAAAATTTTCGATTTCGATATTTTGATGACAATATATGTTTTAAGATCCTCCAAACACGTTTTGACTATTTTTGAAGGGATGTCTGCCTGTGGTCGATTTCTTGTGTAGACAATAGCAGCCGCAAATATTAATGGATTTTCACGAAACTGTATATCCGGTTTTGTTATTAAAAAATTTAGAGCTAGATAGAATTGTTTTTAACTCGAGCTAAAACTTTGACTTTTATTCTAAATTTTATATTTTTTAACATGGCATCATAGGTCACAATTCGACATAATCGTGCATTAAAGAGTTTATTCATGGCTCAATAATCACGAAACTTGTTAGTTCCAATCACTGTTGTGAAAAATAGCCACGATACAAATATTTTTTGTTCGTGGCGTCATTAGTCCCCCTTGGGGAGCAAGTTACCCCCTGGATTACATTGTCAAGTATGGTATTAATCGAAATATTTTTTAAGCCCTTTGTAGCGAAGAGTAACACATTAAAGTTGAGGAGGCGCGGTAGCCCAGTGGTTAGCGCGCGGGAGTTGCACTCGGTAGGGCCGGGTTCGATTCCCGCCACTGCCAAAACTGCCGCCGTGTTCACGCGGAGTACGATCACGTTGAACTTGTGGATCCGTAAGTCCTTCCAAGAGATTGGTGGTATGGGAAGGAGGGTACGGTCCCTGTGGATGCCTTCCCCACTGGGTTCCGGTCTAAATTGGGGGTGGCACTTCCCAACCGTCCAAAACTGTTACCTTACAACTTTCTGGTAGGTCGGACGGTCTGGGTCTCAACAACAACGTTATAGTTGTAATTAATTGGTCCCACGATACCAAGTTTTCAATTTTTTTCTTGGAAAATTTTAAAAAAAAATGAATTCTTGAATGAGAAAGTTGAGTTGAGCTACCACTCCAGTTATTTTTTATGCCCGCTCAGGCATTTTATATTTGTGAATGGGTGAATTGTTGAATTGTTGCTTGAGGTCTGTAACAATTACTTTCTCGTGCAACGGTATAGAGAAAAAATAGCATTCCCGACATTTTTCGCACGACAAAAGAAAGCACGTTTAAAGACCGCCTGAACATATTTCGAACTAGTTTAGAATGCCGTCCTTCTTTGTGTCTATCTGTGTGTGTGTGTGGACACGATAACCCGAGAACGAATGCAATGTACAAGTTGAAAAAAAAATGGAAGTATAAAATAATTAACATTTTACGTTTGACATGTGTTCTAGAATGTATCGAATAATTTTAAAAGTTAGGATGTTGAACTCGGTAACTAAGCGAGATAGGAGATAAAATGTCAGTTAGAGGATTTAGTTTTTTAGAGGGATAGGAGAAAAAGGGTTAGGAGAAATTTGTTTTAGGAAGTTTTAGAGGATTATCTAATGATTGGAAATTGACATCAAAAATACGCATATGGAAGACAATAAATACCTGTCGAAAAGGCGTATCATCAGGGGCTGTAACACGGTGACACCTGCAATGCTAGTCAAAGTACGCGATCATATTCTTCCTCGAACTCAGATGGGCATTGTCTGTTACGGAAGACATTTTGAACAGACTGTACTTTAGATTCCTGTGCCTATGTTTATTATAGCATACCTGAATAGAACAGACATTCGCCAATTACTATATTATGTTAATGCCATCTGTATCAGTTTTATTGTATATTTCTACTCATGAGCCAATGTTCTACAACTTTGTAATTGACATTTTTGGACTATTTCGCTTTGTTAATGAATTCGTTATTCTCCGCTAGGGGTGCGACAGTCATTTTTTATTTGATCGGGCATGACCACTTTACTATAGATAGACCTCACATGTACACACTCATGGACCTGGGGCGCGGTAGCCCATTGGTTAGCGCGCTGGAGTTGCACTCGGTAGGCCCGGGTTCGATTCCAGCCACTGCCAAAACTGCCGCCGTGTTCATGCGGAGTACGATCACGTTAAACATGTGGGTCCGAAAGTCCTTCCGAGAGGTTGGTGGTAGGGGAAGGAGGGTACGGTCCCTGTGGATGCCTCCCCCACTGGGTTCCGGTCTAAATTGGGTGGCACTTCCCGACCGTCCAAACAGTTACCTTACACCTTTCTGGTAGGTCGGACGGTCTGGGTTTCAACAACAACACTCATGGACCTTCTCTTGCAAATTTATTGGAATGCATTCCGGGGTACCCTGTATTTATATACAAAAGTTACCAAAATTCTATAAAGCAGTGCCTTTCAAAGATGTTCCGTGTGCGTCCACCCCTGTGGTTCCGCAGCAGTATTCCAGGGGTTCCACGCAGGGCCGTAGCCAGGCAGAGACCAGAGGGGGCTGAGACCCTCCCCCCCCCCTTTCAAGAAGTATACTCAGGTCCCCTGATAAAAATATTAAATTTTTAGTAGTGATATGAAATTTCGTCTTAAAGTGTCATCCAAATTTTGCATATAAAATTTCGTCAAGCTTTTTATGTAAATTACTTTGTTTTAAAGATTTTTTAATTTAGCTGAATTTTTGTGGTTATGCTAATGATCGATTTATTTATATATTTAATTTGAAAATATTTAAAAATTATGACAATAGTATTTGGGATACTTTTGTATTATTGCGGGGTTCACTGTTTTAGTACATTATAGAATCAAATTCAACTGATAAGTAGTTAAGAGTTAATATTAAACATTAACTTGTATTAGCTTTCAGAAATTTTCTTCGATTAATTAACAACTTTATTACTAGTTAGCGCTTATATTAAAATCAACTGTAATTATTATATGTTAATATTGCTATATGGATATTAATAATCAGCTCTTAGCTATACATATTAGCTATAAATATAAATATGTAATTATTTGTTAATAAATTATATGCATTGAAATATATAACAGTAACTATTGTTTGTAAATGCTAATGATAAATATTTGGGGTTCAACCATTAAATTAAATTTCAAAATAGGGGTTCCTCAAAAAACTAAAAAAGTTTGAAAACCACAGGTTGAAAACTACATTAAATTTTAGATAACTTATTTTTAACACTTTCCAACGTAGTTGAAAAGTGTGTATGACTTTGTTCATTCTGTCTGTTTTTCTGTCTGTCCGTTCGCACCATAACTGCCGTAAAAATGACTTTATCAAAATGAAATTTTAATATGTTGTTGAGACGGTCTGTGGGACATATGGGAATGTAAATGAATAATATCCAATTAGTTTTGGATTGAACCCGGGTTGAAAAAGTGAAACACATTGTACCCTATGGGACCTAAATTTTCAAGCATTTTTTAAGTGAAGTTAAAAGTTAAGTTAATTGCATTTCAGTTGGAAAGTGTTTCATAATCAATGCTTTTATGCAAGATTGATCTTTCTTGTTCATCTTAAAACTTGAACTATTTCTATTAAGCTCCGTTACCTCAATCTGATATTTATCTTTCCAAGCATGCCTAGGCCTACTCGCTTTCTTTTAAAGATCGCCTGCGAGCGAAGGGCGTGTAACAGTACCCTTGAAGAATTACTTTCGTATTTGCGGATGAATTATGCATGAGACTGCTTTTACTGTATTGGTGTCACTTGGTACTCCAGAATATAACGCTTTTCGTACACCCTGCTCTAACGCCCACTTGGAAAATGATTTTTTTTTATTATTATTATTGTCGAAACTGCTGTTTAGTGTTTATGGATGCCGTTATTGTTTAGTTACACGTTTGTTTAGTTAAACATTGTAACGATATCGCGTGTATTTATAATTGCATATAGTTACGATGTATTCTCTGGAATCATGAATGTGCGCTCGGGATACAAGACTGACTCCAAATTTCTGAATAACTAACACGCTTATTCGTAAGAACAGCGTTAAACAGGAACACTATACAGTAAAACAGCACTTAAATGCTACACTAATTTAACAACCGATTCTATTCGCGAAACACTGACGCATTTCATTTCACAAAACAGTTTCTACTGTTCTCAAAACAATGACGTACGTCACAGTTCAATGTAGCCCCTATCATGTCAACTGCTCTCCAACTGAGTGATGACTCCTTGATGACTCCTGAATGATGACTTTATGGACTCTCTATAGAAACTTCTAGAAATCTCTCATATCTCGTAAAGTACTCGTTATTTCTAGGTTTTTCTCAAACCTTCGAAAAGTAACTAAATGTTGCCAAACTGGCGATAAATTGTCAAATCTGGCAACCCACAATCCGAACTTCGGAACATGGCAACCCTAGATTCACGTCATACAAAAGGTTGCCTGTAAAGGTGTTTTCTTCGTAGGGTTTTCAAAAGAAGACACCAGTGAGAGCATTTTACACGATTGTAACAATATTTATTGCAATTTCGTCAAATATGGATTTGCGCTCAAGTTGATTTTATCAATATATTTACTTCATCTGTTACCTTTCTTAGAAATACGTTTAATGTTAAAAGCTTTCAGAACTGAAGATATTTCATTCTGTTTTTATTTTCTTCAAAAATCTGTTCGATAATAAATGGATTGCATCTCTGTCTTAAATGAGACAGGGTTTCGTGTTCTTCAGTATACTCAACTAGGCTTATGGGTTTATTTGCGGAAAAAAAATTTGGTACTAATATTGGTTGTTATTGTGCCATTAATAACTTTTGTAAACGTTAAAACAGCTTTCCTGATAATCTTGATATTTTTTTTATTCATCTGCTAATGCTTTTAAAAATCATTTTGTTGTACATATCTTGTATTTTAATAAATCTTACAATATTTTTATCTGTATTTTTACTTTACTTATATACATAATGTCTAAGGAAAGTATTGTGACAGGATCGAAAATTCGAATTCGAGTTTTCGACGGGAGAGCACGTTTCAAGCATCCCTGATCACGATTCGAACATTTTTGAGGTGATGTCTGTGTGTGTGTGTGTGTGTGTGTATGTGCGTGAAAGTGAGTCTGTGGAGACGATATCGCACGAACGAATGGAGCGATTCGAATGAAATTTGGTACAAAAATTACAATCCGTGAATACTGGAAGCTTATTGTTTCTAAACACAATCGAATGTTTAGAACCTCCATAAATTTTAGAGTGAAATTTTTAAAAAATCGAAACCTTTAATAAATTTGCACAAATAGACATTTCTTATGTAATTTTTCCCTAGAAAACGATTGACATAAACTTTAGAACGCTAGCATGAACCGTTCGCGAGATATTGCCCATTTTTGAAATAAATTTATCAAAAAATCCCATAAATGAAAAAAATAGTAACTGTTCAGAAGCATGTTCACTTTTCATATGTAATATCATGCGATAAATTTGGTGACATCGTTCTCGTAGATCTAACTCATTCCACTCACGAGAAAAGATACTTTGATTAATACTTTTGTATTTGAACGCCAATTGTCTTTTATCTGCTGTAAGAATAACTTATTTCTCCGTTCATAACACTTGGCGAGATTTTGGCGACGAATTTAGCGGAATGTCGCCAACTTGGCGACATTTTTAAATGTTACCAAATTAACGAAAATCTCGCTAAATGGATAAAAATGACGCTAAATCAATGAAAATGACGACTAATTGACGAAAATTCAATATCTTGGAAATAATGTCTACTATAAGAATAACATTTTTTTAACTGTAAAAGTAGTAAATTTATTGCATTATAGAAGGAAAGTAAGTCATGTGCTGCCCACATTAGATTTTTTTATATTAAATTTTATCTTACATGCTTCATCAGTGGCGAAGTAGCCACTGATGAAGGGCATTTTGATGCCCGAAAGCGCTTTGACCGTGTAAAAATTTTTTGTACGTCGAGGAAAGGCGTTTTTATTAAAGGACTTTTAAACCTAATTTTGATTGTCTTTAATTTTAAAATTCATTTACTTTGAAAATAAATAGGCCTGGCACGTTTACTGATTAAAATAATATTTACTTTTCTTTCGTCGCACTATAGGGTAGCGCTTCCTTATTGTATTCTGTCAAGTTTAGTTATTTTCTATTTGACCAGCATGGCCTAGCTCTCATTGGGGAGGATTCAGGTTTGTTCGCATTGAAGAGGAAAATCCTAATATTTGCTGCTTACTTAACCTTATTTACTCAGCATTTTACGTTGTGATCTTGTACATTATTGATTATTCGCAAAAACACTTATTTTCGATATTTGTTTAAGCGAATTAGTGTAGCATTTATACCTATGATTATATAACTATGGAACTTGAGGGTTAAGTTCCACAAACACTCAAAACGTATACTTCTTAACTGTAGAATCACAAAAAGACCAAATTTTTTTTTCACTAAGAGTAAATTCCAACTCTGGAGTAATTTTAAGTATAAAATACAAAGTATGATCACACCCCTTAAAGGTCAAGGAGCATGAATAGTGGGTGTATCCCATGTTTTCCCAAATTGACGATATGTCATTTTCACGTTTCATTTTCTGTAATCGTGCTTTTGTGTTAAAGATTGTTCCGAGGTTGTACTTCTTAGTCACACCGACATGACACCTGCTGTGCTATTATTTTTTACCTTGTAAATGAATGTCTCTTTTTTTAATGTATTTTTATTTATTTATTTATTTTTCGGTGTGTGTGAATCTTTTTTTTTTATCGTCTGTTCCGTTCGGTAACCTTATACCACCCTCCTGGTCTGTGACTGAAAGTAATTCGCGTATCATACCTGTGCTTTCTTTTACGTCCAAATTATTTCATCAGATGTATTTGATTATCGTATGGTCCGACAATTGTTCGTAGCGCCGACGAGTACATCACAAAGGTATCTTCTTACACGATGTTCAGTAACAAAGCGAAAAATCCAGTTCCAATTGATCGTGAGTGAGAACACCAGTTTTTAAATTATCAATATTATATAAAGATCTAGTCAATTTAATACTACAAATAGTATTTTTAATAAATTTTAATAAAGTGAATTTCCACATATTAAATGCCTCTAAAGGCAGAGCGTATTTAGAAGCTAATTTATAAATATGTGTATCAAGTTCAAGATTGTTTGACTTATAACTTTAAAAGAGTTATAACAGGATGGTAACCTGATGGTAACCTAATTTCAGATGCTCTAAGTCCAAGGACGAGCCGGATGGTCTGGGCTTTCAGGATGGTAACCTGAATTTTGTACCAAATGACATAATGGTTCTTAACGTTTCGTCTTTAACCTATTGCTAAGTCTCCTGTAACCTATGGACTTACCTATTGCTAAGTCTCCTGTAACGATATGGCCCAAGTGTGGATTTATATAGTTAGCATATTCATCTACCTTGCAAATACAATCATTATCTACACATTTGACATGGAAGCTTTATCAATAGAGAGAGATTGTGATATTTCATTGTAATTAAAAATAGTTCTACCAATCAACTTGTTATATTTAAAAGTCTTAGTAACATTCAAATCCTGAATAGGCAATAAGTGTTTGAATTTATAAATTTTAGGTCTATTTTTTACAGAGTTATAAATTGAATGTTTAAAAGATATCACACAATAAAAATTAGTAGGCGTATTATTATTATGAAATTGATTAAGTTTTATTTTTAAATACTTTGATCTAGTAATGAGCAAATCATAGAAAATATAACTAAAATGTTCATTAGTTAGATTTAATGTTAAGAAAATAGCATAAACATTATTTAAATGTTTTTTCTTAACTGCAAATACCCAAGATTTTATTAATTTCCATTGATAAGTGCTGTTAAATTGATGATGGAAACTTTCAATCTCAATTTTATAATCATGAACTGTGGAGCTTCCCTTACCTCGTTTAAATCTTTTGAGATTATCTGAGTTTATATTATTTAAACGGGGTTTCAAAAATAGGTGATTAAAAATAGAATATTGATTATCTACAAAGTTATTTTTTACAATATTACCATTTAGATATACGAGGATGGATGAAAAAAAAAGGTAAAAGGGTAATAAAAAATTATTTATTAACAATAGACAGAAAATACAAAATGGAATTAAGAGGCATACTTGGCGATCATTTTTCCACACAATCATCAAATGTATTTAGACATTTATCTGAACGCAGGACCAACTTGTTTAACCCGGCTTGATAGAAATCACGTCTCTGTCCATTGAACCTGTTCTCGGCAGCTGTTTTCACATCACTGTCTGAAGAGAACCTTGTTCCAGATAAGTGTTCCTTCAATTCTGAAAAAAATGAAATAGTCACTGGGTTGCTAAATCTGGGCTCTATGGGGGGGGCTCCAGACTTCCCCTTGAACTTTTGCAGCAATTCTTGAGTTTAGCGAGCAGTATGGGGTCTGGCATTGCCATGCAGGAGGATGACACCATCACTCAACATGCCCATATTCTATGCCTTTAAGAAACGAATCACGGCTCGCACCTCCAAACGAGACCATTTTTCTAAACGTCTTGCCATTTCAATCACTCTGACGCGTCTGCGAACTTACACTACCTATCCGCACAACAGTTGTAAGACAACTACCGCCATCTGTCTCCACTCTGGGGGAAAATATTCCCTCCACAATAATTACTTTTCAAATGCTGCTGCTTGTAACATTTTTTTTTTCTTTATCTATCCTCGTAATTGATTTAATCCATATGCAAAAAAGAGTGCAATTTGATTTAATGTAAAAGTTTTCGAAAAATATTCTATGAGTTGTATTTGTTTTTATATCCAAAATATGTATAGTAATATTTTCAAATCCATGTTTAGCAAAATGTTTGTATTCTATTTTATTAGATGTAGGAAGAAAATTATTATTGAGGATATATTTTCTGACGTGATCTCTGTGAACATTCATTCATAATATATATATATATATATTTGCAACAGAGTGCATTATCCCAAACACAAATATAATGCGACCTTGACATTAAACTTAAACACTTGATGATCGGTAAAACATAAAAATTCACTGAACGCTGCACTGGCCAAGGTGTCCGTCCGCTGCACTGGCCACCTCTCTTAAACACTGCGTATTTTTCGAAAACTCTTATAAATATTCCCGGAACTCGGCATATTGAATTATTTTTAAATATTATTTTATCTCCTGGTTATGTTAGCGGTTGTTTATACCAAACCACAAAAGTGCACTTTATAGAAAGAACCGAGCAGGTTTTATTACTGGAAACGCTTTAGCGCATATTCGAGTGGCATGGCTTTAGAGCCACTTCTCTGATTTAATAACTTTGAACATCACATTGCAAGAGTGGTTTAGAAACAGTTTTAAATTTTTCAATAAAACTCTACCGCGTTATTTTATTCAAAAAAATCTGATGTGGGCAACACATGACTTTCCTTATATAATGCAATGAAGTTACTACTTTTACAGTTAAAAAAAAATGTTATCCTTATAGTAGATACTTGTATTCTTTCCAAGATATTGAATTTTCTTTAATGAGTCGTCATTTTCATTGATTTAGCGTCATTTTTATCCATTTGGCGAGATTTTTGTTAATTTGGCACCAATTAAAAATGTCGCCAAATTGGCGACATTCCACCAAATTCGTCGCTAAAATCTCGCCAAGCGTTATGCACTAAGAAAAAAGTCATTCTTACAGCTGACAAATGACTATTGGCGTTCAAATACAAAAGTATTACTCAAAGTATATTTTTTCATCAATGGCACGAGCTAGATCCACGAGAATAATGTCACCCAATTTATCGCATGGTATTACATATGAGAAGTGAACATATTTCTCAATAGGAAATATTTTTTTTTTATTTTATATAACTTTTGATAATTTTTTTGAAAAATGTGCAATATCTCGAGAACGGTTCCTGTTAGCGTTCTAAAATTTGTCAATCGTTTTCTAATGAAAAATTACATAAGAAATGTCTATTTGCGTAACTTTATTAGCGGTTTTGAATTTTTGACGATTTTTTCAAAATTTCACTCGAAAATTTAGGGGGGTTCTGAACATTCGATTGCGTATAAAAACAATAGGCTTCCAGTGTTTACGGATTGTCATTTTTGTACCAAATTTCGTTCGAATCGGTTCATTCGTTCGTCAGTTATCGTCTCCACAGACTCATTGACACACACACACACACACACACATACACTTTCACACTTCATGCACACACAGACATCACCTCAAAAATGTTTGATTCGTGATCAGAGATGCTTGAAACGTGCTCTCCCGTCGAAAACTCGAATTCGAATTTTTGAACCCGTCACAATACTTTCCTTATACATTATGTATATAAGGAAAGTAACAAGTAAACACGTGACCTGCCTTTGTTAAATGCATTTTTACGTTTAAATTATATTTACATTTGAAAATGTGTTTCATATAATTTGTTTTCATAAAAATGTGTTTCATATATAATGTTTGCGCCTATTTTTTTTTCAAATGAATATGTATTTGTAGGGTTACAACTAAAAGTGATAAGTGAAATGTAATGTAATCACATTACACAGGTTGTTTCAAAAAATTTGAACGACTAAATATATCCCTTGACCATAATAATACCATACCTTAGTTCCCCAATGACGCTGACTAATAACGCTGCTGGGAAGCACTGCCAAACGGAGACAAGTAAGAACTATTCTAATTAACAAGCGATGACGTTCCCATCGCCCACTGCTTTGGCGTCGAACTGTGGGAGTTCACTGCACTTCAAAAAGTGATAGGGTTTGCGAACAGATGTTTTCACGTCAAAAACCCAGGAACCGTAAACTCCTAACTCTGTAATCAAAAGAAGTTACAAAAGTTCCTCCAACTTCCCGCTAAAAGCAACTATATAATAAATAACGCGATTGGATGTTTTTTTCCCTGTCATCCATACTTATGATGCAACACTCTTGCCTTGCATTTATGCTATGCTATGCTATCTATCTGCCTTTTGGTGATATTCCTCTCTAACGATAATGTTTTCCCCCAGTTCTTCCGCTACGGATGACTGACACTCGTTTACTGTGCTGTGAGTCACCACTGAACTCTGAGATCTTCCTTTCTCAAGGATCTTTGCATTTCGTACTGAAGCTTTGTTTTGGAGAGGCCAAGGCCGATCTTAGTCCAAAAACATTTTAAGGGCCTGATTAAATTAAAAAACACTAAGATCGACAAGTCCCGAGTTCGGATCAAATTTAAAAGTAAAGGCCCGAACCGACTCAGCCTAAATTGAAAATTTTAGGCCCAGGCCGCAAGGAGTAAATTAAAAAATTATGCGCAGCCAAGCCGGTTTTCAATTTAGGTAAAAGGTAAATTTAACGTAGTAAAATTGGTGTTCACTGTTGCATCTTATCGCGTTCACTAGAATTGGCTGTACTACTTTGCGAATTGTGTTGCATATTTAACGTCAAAAATAGATTATTTTGATTTGTTAAATTTTGTATAATATTGCTTTACATTATAATTTTGCTTTGAGGCAATAATTTTCATAATAGAAAAGAAGATAAATATTTGTCTCTGAAATTAAAGGAACAGATTGTACTATAACATTAACATGTTACGGATGAATACATTGCGGGGGTTTTGTGTCTCTGCTGTTGCTTTGATTGTGTGGGCTGAGCCTGACATGCGGTATTAGTGCCTGGTACAATCACCCGACATTTGTTGTTATTCTCTAAGCAAAACGTTAACGTTGCATAAAATAGCATTTATTTACAGTAAATTTTGCAGCTCTATATACATCATCATAATACTTTGCAGAGAGATTCTGCGGCAGGCGGATAAGTTCTAATTTTTGGAATGCTAAGTTCGAGGCAGTCGAACGGAGGTTCGACTGATCAAGTCGAGATTTTAGGAGCCAGTTTCGTCCGGAATGATGAAAGTTTTTCTCTCAACTGAATTTTGTATACGCCCCAGGAGTTTCCGACCATCTTATTGGTCGTCGTCGGTCTGGGGCTCATTTATGGGTGTGTCCTCTATGCATGCCACGTGTTTTCGATGTGCACTATCGTATTGTTTTTCACACATGCCGGTGACGAAAATTATGGCTTTCAAATGCCAACATACTGTCACCGGCGTTAAAGTTAGGTTGTTGTTGTTGAGACCCAGACCGTCCGACCTACCAGAAAGGTGTAAGGTAACTGTTCGTTAAAGTTATGTGTAAATCCCCATCGGGAGTCTTCAGAAGTCAGGGGTTCAAAACAGGAAACGGTATGCGGTTTCCTCAGTTATCAGATACACAGAGAAATGCCTCTTCTAGTTCATTTTGGTGCAGGTGGCATAAATGGCGATAGTTAACCGCCACACGACCCTGGACGTACGATCACGCACCTTCTCTCTCCAACGATCTCAACATGATATGGCAGCACCACGTTGAACCAGAGGCGCTACCACTCCCTTCCTGATTGACCACGACTGACGTCACGCCTGAGGTACGACACGTCTCCCGCCTATTCATCCCCTTGACTGAGTTTCGGATGGGGACACGCGGGGGTTTTCTGTGTGACCCCCCCCCTCTTTCCTCGCCGAAATTCGACCAGGGCTTCTAATCAGGGGGTTAGGTGTGCGGCAGCAGACGACTCTGCTCCTGCCAAAGACCATCGATCAAAAATGCTAGGAACATGTCCCCGAATTATAAGTTCGGAGCAGAAGCTAGCTTTTGCTCTAACCTTATGATGTCTGTCTTGTAAGCACTCAGTCACGAGTTCAGGCCTGGCTCGGAGCAAGCAACATCGATTCCCTACAACATACAAGGAATACATTCGAAAAAATTTCGCATACAAATAAATTTCTAAAAAAATGCCAATTTTTACTTTCCTTATATACATAATGTATAAGGAAAGTATTGTGACGGGGTCGAAAATTCGAATTCGAGTTTTCGACGGGAGAGCACGTTTCAAGCATCCCTGATCACGAATCAAACATTTTTGAAGTGATGTCTGTGTGTGTGTGAAAGTATGTGTGTGTTAGTGAGTCTGTGGAGACGATAACTGACGAACGAATGGACCGATTCGAACCAAATTTGGTACAAAAATCACAATCCGTAAACACTGGAAGCCTATTGTTTTTATACGTAATCGAATGTTCAGAACCCCCCTAAATTTTCGAATGAAATTTTGAAAAAATCGTCAAAAAATAAAAACCGCTAATAAAGTTACGCAAATAGACATTTCTTATGTAATTTTTCATTAGAAAACGATTGGCATAAATTTTAGAACGCTAACATGAACCGTTCTCGAGATATTGTACATTTTTCAAAAAAATTATGAAAAAGTCACATAAAAAAAAAAAATTCCTATTGAGAAACATGTTCACTTTTCATATGTAATACCATGCGATAAATTGAGTGACATCCTTCTCGTGGATCTAGCTCGTTCCATTCATGAAAAAATATACTTTGAATAATGCTTTTGTATTTGAACGCCAATAGTCATTTATCAGCTGTAAGAATGACTTATTTCTTAGTGCATAACGCTTGGCGAGAATTTGGCGACGAATTTGGCGGAATGTCGCCAACTTGGCGACTTTTTTGAAATGTTGCCAAATTAATGAAAATCTCGCCAAATAGACAAAAATGATGCTAAATCAATGAAAATGACGACTAATTGTCGAAAATTCAATATCTTGGAAAGAATATTAGTATCTACTATAAGAAAAACCTAATTTTTTACTGTAAAAGTAGTAAATTCATTACATTATATAAGGAAAGTCATGTGTTGCCCACATCAGATTTTTTGTTATTAAATTGTTAATGAATAATTTTAGTTTATAGTTAGAAAATTGGCTTGTTCAGTAATACTGGTTATTTCGTAAAGCATACTACAGTCAACCCGTGATGTACTGCCTCTCTCGATAAAGCGCCACCCTAGTATATCTCCTGCTGAGGCCAGCCAGAACAGACGAACTCCATGTTAAACATATAAGTATTCCCTTGTTAAACCGCCACCCTCACTGTCAGCCATCCGCCAATACATTCCATTGCACAAAAATGCTTCTTCCTTCGCACACTTCTCGATGCATCACCACTAAAATTACAAAAAAAACGAGGAATTTTGAGAACTTTTCTGAATTTTCAATGCAAAATAATTTATTATTTTCATCAACAAAGCTATATACCAAGATGTATGACGAATGTTCAAATTTAATTTTACTTTCCCTGCAATACATGGTAATGTATAGAGAAAGTATTGGAATCATGTCGAAAATCGCAACTCGAGTTTTCGACGGATCTACAAGTTTCAAGACCTCTAGAATACGAAAAAACCATTTTTAGCGTGACGTCTGTCTGTGTGTCTGTCTGTGCAGATTTTGTATCCACTCTAACTAAAAAACTAATAGACCGAATTTTGCAAAATTTGGTAGGTAAGTCACTTGTGAGCGAGTCTGGTGCTGATTAGTTTTGGGTACGATTTGGAATAAAATAACCCGCCTTTTTTTTTGCGAAATGGCCCGCAAAAGCTTTTATCCACTCTAACTGAAAAACTACTGGACCGAATTTCACAAAATTCGCTAGATGAGTCACTTGTGGGTTACCCTGGTGCTGATTAGATTTTGGTATGATTCGGAAAAAAATAACCTGCCTTTTTTTGCAAAATGGCCCACAAAAATCGTCAAAATCTAAACTAAAGAACTAGGTATACTCAAATATATCCATTAAATGCTCGTTTAATACGTAATTTTTAACGACGAAAATAATAAGACCAACCCCATTACACTAGGACTAGCTTTTCTCGAGATATTTTAGTTTTCCGTATTTTCTCTACGCCACCTTTGAAAATAAGTCCGGTTACCGAATAAGAACGAAAATTGAATTAAAAGTGAAATAAATTTAATTAAAATAAAGAGAACGTTAATATAAGTCTGCAGGGAAAGTCATGTGCTGCCCACATCAGATTTTTTGCCACCGAACACAGCTGCAGTTTTTCGACTATGTGATAACAGGGTAATCAAGGCTCATTATCGACGACACCAAGTTCGCCACATTCTACAATGCATCAATGAATACATTCAATCATCTATACCTCTTCAAGATTCAATATGCGTGATTAAAAAAACACAGGATGTAGTTGTCAAGGGAACTGTATTTTTGCTTTGCTTACACAGGTCTGGTAAAAAATGTCAAACTTATCACTTTTACCTAAGTTTTGCTCATATTTTCATGAACTCATACCGGAAAACCTAACAATTCAATATAGATTAAATGCCAAAGAATTTTTGGATTTTAACCGCAATATACACTATATGAATGTTTATCAGCGGATGAAATCGTGGCAATGATGTAAGGCCTGACGACAACGCTGAAAACGAAGATTATGACGAAGAACAGAGCCAGCTTCCTACTTCTGCCAAAGAAGCAAAACTGCACTCAAAACTTCTAAGCAAACTTTTTTTTTTCATTTTTGAAACGAACTCTGAGGATGCACAAGTTTCAAATGCACTTGTTAAATTGCTTTAGAATTGGAATACAAAGATTCAAAAGCAAAAAAACGCTAGATCGTTTCTTCAGCGGAAATAAATAAGTTACATATTTCTTCCCATATTTTTGCATTATAAATTCTGTATTTAATTCCTTATTCCACCATACAAAATTTTGTACAGTTTATGTGCACTTTTTAAACAGTCATGCATACATACGAATACGTTCCGTGTTCAATTTCAATACCCTTGATATAACGCCAAATCATTGCTGAACAAGCTATGCTGATTCATCAAGAGCTGGCTCTAAATATAAACAAGAAAGATCAATCATGCTTAAAGCACTGATTATGAAACACTTTCCAACTTTCACTTTCCAACTTTAGTGCAATTTTATTTAAAAAGTCGAAAATTCAATACATTCTTCGGTAATATTTTAAAACTTATCACAATACTACATTGATTTATTATATTTGAAAACTTAAACATTCATTGAAAAAGATGAACTTCATTCAAATGACGGCATTGAAATATAAATTGCCTGGTTTAAATATCTCTAAAATGCAATACATTCCACGGTAATATTTTTAAAACTATCATAATACTACGATAATTTATTATATTTGAAAACTTCATCGAAAACAACTGAAATAAATTCAAATGACGTCATAGAAAAAATAACACGCCTGGATCTCTCTATAAAAGCAGGATTTCATTCATAACTTTCTCCATTTCATTCATCACAATACTATAATAATTTATTTTATTTAAAAATTAAGACCATGAAGAGCTACAATTCATAAACTTTATGCTTAAAACTTCATCGAAAAAAATCGTCCTTCTGTTTATAAAATCAATTAATATTTCATTCATATCAGCCATGCAGACTCCATGGACTAAATTATTTTGTGTTAAAGAAATACAGTAATTTTAATACAACTCATTCTACATATTTTGCTGTTTACATTTTACATAGGTGAAAAATAGGCTTAGTTGTAGAAATAATCAAATTTGAATGAGAATTTAAACTCAAATATATTGTCATTGTGTTGTTTTAGTATGTAGATGCACAGAATTTAAGCAAAAATAAAGTAGTTTTAGGGCGCATACAACACTCAATATGAATTAAAAAGAACTTTAAAAAATCACGATTTTGAAACAAGATGGATGCCATATATCATTTTGAAGTGGGTCATGTGATCGTTTCATATCATGGTCACGTGATCGTTTCATATAAGATGTGTAATTATTATTTTAATTTTTATTTAAAAAACTACTGAATATATTTCGCTGAATTTTTTTTTATATATTTTATGGAACAATTTGACTATTACCTAAAATTTTCGAAGCAATTTGTGAATTTTAAATCCGCTTAAAAAATGTTTGAAAAATTAGGTCCCATTGGGCTCAATGTATTTCATTTTTTCAACCCGGGTTCAATCCAAAACTAATTGGGTGATATTATTCATTTATATTCCCATAGGTCCTACAGACCGTCTGAACAACATAAAATTTCATTTTGATTAAGTCATTTTTACGGCAGTTATCGTGCTAACGGACAGACAGACAGAATGAACAAAGTCAAAAACACTTTTCAACTTTGTTGTAAAGTGTTAAAAACCTAGATAAATAAAAATTACCCATTTCGATTTCAAAATTTATAAGCTTACAAGCTAAACAAAGAGGCTTTTTGGAGAGAGAGAGAGAGAGAACATGTATTTTAATTATATTATTATATTTAAAAACCATTCATGATTAAGAAATATTTTTATTTATCGTGATCTAACATTTTTACTTTCCCTGCAATACATGGTAATGTATAGGGGAAAGTATTGGAATCATGTCGAAAATCGAAACTGGAGTTTTCAGCGGATGTACACGTTTGAGACCTCTAGAACACGAAAAAACTATTTTTATCGTGACGTGTGTGTGTCTGTGCAGAGTTTGTATCCACTCTAACTCTAAAGTTAATTGACCAAATTTCGTAAAATTTTATAGTAAAGTAACTTGTGGGTTACCCTAGTACTGATTAGATTTTGGTACGATTCGGATAAAAAGAACCTGCCTTTTTTGCGAAATGGCTCGGAAAAATCGTCAAAATCTAAAATAAGACTACGTATGCTCAAATATATCAATTAAATGCTTATTTTATACGTAATTCTTGATGATGAAAAAAATAAGACTAACCCCATTACTTTAGGACTAGCCTTTCTAGAAATATTTTAGTGTTTTCGCATTTTCGCCACGCCACTTTTGAAAATAACTTGAGTTACCAAATGGAAACGAAAATTGAATTAAAAGTTCAAATTCAGTGTAATTTAAAATAATTATAGGTGTTTTTTTATGCAATTAAACTCGATTTGATGGATTATTGGAAGAACGTGAATATGAGTCTGCAGGGAAAGTCGTGTGCTGCCCACATCAGATTTTTTGTTGCTATTGTTAAATTGTGCAATAACTAATACGGTGATTTTGGAGGCACACAATTTTCATATCACGTAATCAAACTTTACTATCATATATTTTATGGAAGTAATGCTTATCGTATACCTTAAGCAGTTGTAATCGATTATATATTTCCATTGTTATATGCACAATTGGCATTTACTTGTTGATTATAATTTCTATAATTCTGTCGGCCAAAGAAATGGATTCCTATTCAACAGCATTTTGTGTAGTCCTTATGCTCTTTAGGTGTACGTGATATGGCATTTCGGGATATATAAATGACAGTCTACAACTTTGTCATCCATATTTTTCTGCATAGCTCTTAAGCCCCTATTACACGACAGTAATTTGGGACAACAAACCTTTCGCAAAACAGCTTTGGGACGTTTGGGACGTCACTCCACGCAGCACAGAACGAAAGTGACGTCACTCCAAGCAGCAAATGGCCATGATAAAATGAAGTAACATATCCTGAAAAATGAAGGAACCAAAAAAATGAAGGAACATATCCTGAACTGAAAGTGAAAATCCTTAGTGAACCCCGATCCGCTCAGAAATGCAATGCAGAATTCATATTAATCATCATATAAGCTCCATCTATAGCCAATCCTGAAAAATAAATGTGTAAAGAAAATTTTTTAAACAGGAAATGGAAAAAGAACCGGGCTTGACTTGACTACTTGTATTCTTAACACATCATTCAACCTCCTCCAGAATTTGATAAAGTCATATCAGTTATCACCTAAGCTCTATATATAGCCAATCTTGAGAAATGTGTGTTTCAAGTAAAATGAAAATCCGGTTGTGAAAATCTTTAGTGAACCCACCTAACCCCCTTTCCTCCACACACACACACACATACACACGTCCTCCAAAATTATATCTCAATCATCAACTAATCTCTATCTGTAGTAGATTCTGAGATATGTATGTCTCAAGGAAAACTTTTTAGCAAATACAATAACATGGCAAAAGTTTTGCCACCACCAACTAGATAACACGATTGGCAGCATTTTCTTTTTCTTCCCGACCTCTGATGCAATACTTTTGCTTTGCGTTATGCTATCTTCCTGCCCTTTTGCGATGGTACTCATTTATTCCGCGTTCTGAGTCACCAACGAACTCAACGATCTCTCTTTTTCAGAAAGTGTTTCCCCTGTTGATGCTCTGCTTCGCAGAAGGCCTGTTTCAGCTGCCGTTTCAAAAATTGCAGATTTCCGTTTGCTACTTTTTTACACGTCTGCCTATCACTTGAAACGGACTTTCTGTGCCGGATGTTCCTGAAGACAACTACCACCCGCGGAGTGCTAGTGAATCATTTAATTTATTTATAACGTTGGGGGCATTGTCATTTGTTACCGAATAAACTTCTGAAATAGTTTCATGGAGACAGAATAAAAAATATTGACCGCTAAATGCGGGCACCGCAGCTAATAAATATTAAAACATGTTTTAAATTAGAAGGTTATTTAAATAAAATTTTAAAAAATTTTACAAAGAATTTAGAAATGTGAATTCAATTAAAAGCACACCAACATGTCCCTCTTAAAGTCATGTTTAAAAGTTGTTAATTAAAGCTAGAACTTCATTCAAGAATTGTAGAAAATTCAGATAATTAAATTTGCTTAAAATGTTTTATTTAAAAACATAGCATACTGGGTTCGCGAGTTACAAAATTATTTCAAAGACCAGATGCAGCCTACCGAACGGAATGCAACATTATTTAAAAGTCTTTACAGAATAGCGAAGTATCGTCAAATGAATATTGGAAAAATTTTAAGCAAATATAGACACATGGGGGGTCCACAGGAAAGGCAAAGAGCGCATTTGCCTCCTCCTAGACGTTCTTTCTTTTTTTCGACCCAGATCGTCCGACCTACCCGAAGGTATAAGGTACACTGAGCCAAAACAGTAATCGAGCAAAATCTTAGTATTAAGCGCGGGTCAGATTTACCTAAAATGGGTTGTGAAATATATTTTTTAAAGAGTGCATACTTGTGCTTTTTTTTTTCCAATTACGGCTCGTGTTCAAGACAGGATGGCTTCTACGCAATGGAGATCATTTCTCGCTATTTATTATCCAGATAGTATAGTGTTTGAATCTTGATGCTTTTCCTGTTATTCACGCAAAATCACCGGACTGAAAAAAACAATTCATCAATTAAGTGATTTTTGTTGGGGTACGATAGTTTAATTATAAACTCTTGTTTGTAAAAATTACAACACCATGAAGGAATCATCAGAATTACATTGAATTTATTCCACAAACGACCTGTATTGATACAAAGAAACGATTAAGTTTAGGAAGCAAAAAAACAATATTATATGTCGAAAATCAGTATTTGATGGAGACATCACGCTCTGCATTAAGTGCTTCTATACGATGTGGTATCGAATTAAACAGATTTTAAATTTGTACCTGAGAAAAAGCATTCCGGATTGCTTCTATCCGAACCCAAAGTTCAGCTGTATTAGCTACGGGACGAGCGTCATTAGCAAGACGCCGACCGACGAAATGCTAGATATGTTCAATAGGCGACATATCCGGTGAATAAGCAGGCCAAGGAAGAAGCTGTATCTGTTGTGCTGAAAAGAAATATTAGACATTTCTAGCAACATGTGGACGGGCATTGTCCTGTTGAAATACATATCCAGGAATGCTTTGAAGGAAAGAAGGGTACGACTTCGGGCTCCAAAACTTCTCTGATGTACCGGTTGCTTTTGAGATTACACACAATTCTTAGCTTTTCCCGGCCGCCCAATTAGCTGCTCAAGTCCTCAGACGAATCGGACGGCCTGGGTCTTCAACACAATTCTTAGCAGCTGAGATCTTCCAAGATACCCAATGGCGCCTAGACCGTCAAGCTTAGCGTTCGTTCAGAATGACGTTGGATAGCGCACTGGCATTCACCGTTGTAGCGTATAACGTGGATGTCACTGTACCCCAAATGAAAGCGAGATTCGTCGGAAAAGACGACTTGTTGTCAATCGGCACGCCAGTGAACCGTGACGTTGATGAGCCGCAGACGTCGATGGTTTTGCCACAGGGGAATCCTGTACAAAGGAAGTCCACGGTGCAGCAGACGCCGACGAATTGTTGGAGCCGACAATGACACACCTGTAGCAGTCCGACCGCCCATCTTGCTGCTCTATGTCTTAGGATGAGCCGGACGGTCTGGGCTTTCGACACCTTGAGCAGTACTCCAACGTTCTGCCAACTGTCGAGGTGAAGCTGTGTAGTCCATCACTGCCATGCGGATAAAGTGTCTTATCATTCGTCGTTCACTGCCGGATTTGCGACTCGTCCGGTTCACTTCAGTCCACTGCTTCCATACTCGCATTACTGTTGTGGCATTGCACTCCATACAAGCTGCTATTGCACGATAAAAAAAAACCTTCACGAAGGCCGATCATTCATTCCTGTTCAAACTCCGTAACTTGCTCATATGGCACCTTCCGTCGTCGTAGAGGTATAGTGACTTCTCGTGAAACGTTTACCGCTGGCAGACAACCATAGACTATTTTCAACGTCCCCCTACAGCTCTCTATACGGCTAAAACAGCAGTTTAGAGGGCCGTGCTTTCGATACAGCTTTCTGGATTTAATAGAAGCAGTCTAAACGAAAATGTAATGGACAAGACGAATTAATTTTTTTATGTAATATGTACTATTAAAATATAAACGGTACGCGAAATATTTTATTTTTTAATTAACACTTTATACGGCGATAAAATAATTCTATCTAATTTAGGACTTAACTAAAGATTTAAATGGTTACCATCGAAAAAAGAAATGACGGTCCATAAATAAAACAAAATGTAAATTTTGACTTGATATGGTAGAAGTAGTGTCAACACGAAGTCCACACTGAAAAGTTATTTCAATTTTCGTATTATTTCTCTGTCACTTTAGTACCCATTGCAATAGAGATTTTAAATTAAATTATCTGCTTAAAATTATAGCCTCCCACCCCACCCTCATTTTTTCACATTTCTTGTAAATAAACCCTATCACAGCCCCAAGTGAACGAATATGCAAAAGGAAAATAAGAGTGATAAATTGTGAGCATTTTTATAATTAAAACTTGTTGATAATCTCTAAGTAATTGTTATTTTTTATAAATGAGCGTAATGATCAGGATTTTCTCTTTCACACGTTTATATTTATCAACAGACCAAATATAAACGTGTAAAATAATTAGAATTCTATTATAAACAAAATTAAACGTCTACTACCCAGAAGAAATCTCACCACAAACAACACATTGCTCGCAGGCAAAGAGAGCTCATGACAGAACATTGCACTACAATTCAAAGGGGCACATTGACGTCAGTAGAGAGACGTTTTATGTTCAAGTAGTTTTTACTTATTTTCTTTTCATAATATATGTAAATACATAATTTTTCCAAGATATTCCGAAATCAGAATAACGAAGTAAATAGTTTCTCAACGAAAATATTTAAAAAAATTTAACTTGTTAAGTCACTTTAAGTAAAGTGAAAAATAAAATGAGAACAAGCATTGCTTGGAAAAGAATTCTAACGAAATCATCTGTACCCCCCCCCCCCCCAGATTGCTAGACATTTTGTTATTTCCGGTCAAAACTGCTTTAGAAAGTGACCAACATTTTATTTTCTACAGAGAAAAAAATGTGAACTTTACACGTCTTCGACACACTTAATTCCCTGTGTTGAGACATAAGATATATGAAGTATTTCCGCTATCATTTTTCTTCTTCCATTTATGTTCTAAAATATATCCCTGGTCCGTTTTCAGTTGCATGCTTCATGGCTTCAGAAAAAAAGTGAGAAAAATTCTTTATTGAAAATTAATTTCAACTCCAAAAAGTTCATTCTGTTTTCGTCAAGAAATGTCTCTTAGCACCTTTCTACTGAAGCTTTGAAATTGCTATCTTTCATATCTTCGTGTGTCTGCACAGTTAGATTTTCGATATTGTATAGAAAACAAAACCAAATTTCGAAACAAGCTGCAATTCCATGCGTCTTGCATCTGAAAGTGACACACATCAACGTGATTGTTAATACCATCATCACGTGAAACCGGAGATACGTCATCCTTTGCATAAGTGTAATTATGATATATATATATATATATATATATATATATATATATATATATATATAATGAGAAATAAAAATAATTTTCCTATTGCATTTTATTTTTAGCAGTCCATTAAAATTAGGTGTATCGCAAAATTTGTCATTCTAAAAATTGTGTTACGATACAGAAAGTTTGGGAAGAACTGAACTAGATAGCTTCCGTAACAACAGAACTCATTTTGAATATCAATTTAGAATACTTTTATTATTGGAATGATTTTAAATTTTAATGATAGGAATCGGAATCGGTCGATTTGAACTCAAACCATTTGTTTAATACAGAAAAATTTTAGTTAATTATTAATATCGTTTAATATATATGAACTGAACTATATAACATAGTAAACGTTCACAGATTTTCTTAAACCTATTTAGTACCAAGTTATATTTATCGCAAATATGAAGTGTTCTAGTGCCACAATAATTCCGATGAACAGCGCCACCTAACGTTGAATAATGGTAGCTTGGAAAGTAAGACAAATTGCTGGAATCAACAAGACAGAAGGAGAGGCTCAATGGTTCAAACTTCATCGGGAATGAAATCAGAAACAGGATCAAAGTTGAGGCATTAGCGGCTGGATCTTTCAAGCTCTTCATATTTTTTTTTTCCTTTTTCCTATTTAAAAGATTCGTTTTTTCTTCAAAGTTAGAGATAAAAGCGGCTTGATATCAGAAGTTCTGGCATTAATCCTTAGAAGTTTTGCAGGGACTTTAAAAAGTTAGAAAATAAATGCTTACTTATTCCCAAAGCTTAATAATTTTGAGATCTTTTTCATCTGTGGAAAATAAGGGGTTGAAGTTTATATCAAAACAAGTTTTTGACTTTAAATATTTTTAAACTTCGTGTGAATTAAGTTCTTTAGAATTGTCGTCTACTATTCGGCATGGAGTTATGAAAGTCATTCTTATTTTTTAATCTGTTATTAAGTTAAATTTAGAACGCACATTTACATTTGTCAGGTTTCTACTTCCGAACTAGTTAAAACTTGTTTTGGAATGTGTGAAAATGGAATCTAAATAGTTTTCTTTTTTCAGTCAGAGGTTGAAATTCTTTCTCTTATTAAAGTTAATATAAAAATCTGCATTTACATTTGTCAGATTTCAACGTCCTAACTAGTTAGAACTTTAAAGATTTAAAATGGAATCTCAAGTAGTTTTTCCTTCGGTTTCCAAGTTCGGTTGAAGTTATTTCGCTAGTCACGAGAAAGTCACTTGTTTATATGTTCCTTAAGGTTTGGAAAACATTTTATTATGAAATTATTAATAACAGCAAACGGCTGTCAAAAACCAATGGATCTTTACAAAAGTAGCGTGGCCAAGAGTAGGTTTTGGGAGTCATAACACTCCTCCCCCATTGACTGAACAATTATATTGCTTCACATTGGATTAACAATATCTAGCTCTGTACCCCCTGGATATATCTACGTTATTATTATTATTATTTTAGTATATAGAAGATTATCACACACACACACATATATATACTATATAGTATATGTATAACGAAATAGTGCAATACAAAATACCAGTATTACCATTCAGAATAATAATACTAAGAATTTTTTTTAGCATTTTTTAATTTAACATTTGATTTAAAGTAATGATGAAAGTTTGTAATAAAAATATCATAACAATTTTTTGTTAAAATTCATAAAAATGTAGAAAATTTATCGAAATATTTACTATTTCAAATGTATTAACAGATTCATTGCCATTGCAAATTTTCCCTCATTTAATGTGATAATGCCTGATAATAGAAATAAAACCTAATTCAGGAAAAGAAATGACAGTATAGTGTATTTATCATTCATATCTATTAGTCTTACAGTATCTAATATTAGTCTGTATAGAAGTCACATTTTAGTAATCCTCTCCTTTTGTTTTCAACCCCACGGCGTATTAAATGTGTAATCACTTTACCACAAAATCAATTTAATCTAATATGTTCGTTTATTCTATTTGGCCCTAAAAAAGAAAATAATAATAATAAACCCAACTCGATTTTTTTTAATCTTGCCTTTTAATCATAAGTAATCATTGATATGTTTCTTAATTATATAGTTAAGTCTTGTGAGACCTAATAAACAGTCTTATGAAACTTTTTTATGTCCCAATTAACTGTTGAAACGAAGCTTCACATTGTAAAATTTAATTGTGCGTAGTTTCTTGCTATTTAAATATTTAGTTTAAACATTCCATTTGAAATTTTCCTTAAGTGGCACGCATAGCATTGTCTCGATACTCCGTTCGATATTCAAATACAGAAACTTCGAAATTAAAATTGCACTATTCTATAAAGCTATATTTAATTTAAATATCTATAATATATGTTCGTTCGAAAACAAACGATCAGTTACACAAAATTATTCTAAAGGCTTTTTTATCCGCCATTTTGTCAGTCTAATCTCGAACACACAAGCTTACATTCTGAGTCAAGTGGTTCCCCAAACGCCATAAAAAGTTTTCTACGCACACTTTCACTTGTACGAGAGAGAACTAAAAAATCCCCGCTCTTTTTGAAAAAATATGGCGATAACATCTTGCTATTACATCCTCATCAGCATAAGAAAAAATGTTTGATGTTTTATTTATTTCCCTCATGACCGTAATTATGCCACCCTCAACGACCTCCCCTGGGAACCATTTTCTCTGCTTCGACTAAAACTCAATTCGCATTCAACCCAGCAGCTTGCATTTCTTTTATTTATTTACTTTTATTTTATTTTTTATTTATTTATTTTAAATAATGCTGTTGTTCTTTAAGCAACGTCTTTTTAGTACTTATAAGCGTTGAAACAGATTTTACAACTACGATACATAGTATAACGTATAGCGAAAATGTTGGAAAGGTTTCGAAATCGAAGTTCCTCAGCTAGAACAGGAATGGACTATACTCACAGAACCCGCCTATAAAGGGAGCGTTCTCAAAGTTCAGATCATGCTCCCACTGCAGATAGCAGCATCCATAAAACCGGTTTCGCACTGTTTATGATGCTCTCGTCAGTATAAAATAGCCGATATCTGCTATAGCAACAAGATACTATGTGCCACAATTAAATTTAGGAGAAATTTATTTAACTTTTTTCACGTTTCGGCTGTTGTCGCACTTATTTCTTCTCGGACTTAAGTTTTCTCAAAAAGGAAAATGATATATCAAGGTGGTTGTTGTTACCCAGACCGTCCGACCTACCAGAAAGGCAGTGGCGGCTCGTGAGTGACATGTAGAGGGAGGCGCTGATCTATGTATTTATGCCTATATATTAGTAATATATATAATTAAATTTTTATTTTACTTGTATTATATATACCTGAGATTAATCATTAAGTGAAAATGTTCTGTATAGCAAAAATGATAAGATGGACTGAAATATATATATATATATATATATGTATTAAAAATATAAACGACGGATGTATTAAGTAAAATAACGTACCTCCCATCCGCTCGCTTGTTCATAAAGATCCTGGACACATGGAACGTATCCTTCCTAGTGGAAAAACATTACATAGTCCTAATTTACATTAAAGTAAAATTGTAGGGGCTAGTTAAACTAAAAGTTATGCCCAGGGAGTTGACTAAAAATATATGCATATTCTGATGATACGTACTGATGGTTCAGAGACTATAGCCACTAGTAAAATCAAAATCGGTGGATTAGGAGGCGAGATGGAAAATTTGGGGGGGGGGGGGGGGGGTGATAACCAAAATAAGAGTTACGCTCAGGGATTTGCCACGTGAAAGTTATCCATGTGACATGTACAAATGGTGGATAGACTATAGCCACACGCCGAACCAAAATCGTTCAATTAGGAGCAGATATGTAAAATTGTGAGGACTAGTTAAACTGAAAGTTACATCCAGGGGTTGACACAAAAATATGTGAATCCAAGTGAAATGTACAAATTATGCTCAGACTATATAGTCACCAGCAGAGTCAAAAACGCTCAATTAGGAACTGAGATGTAAAATTGTGGGGGCTAGTTAAACTAAAATTTACGCCCAGGGAGTTGACACAAAAAACGCATGTATATTATATATCCATCAAATATGTGTATCAAACTGAGACGTACGGATGGTGCAGATACAACCATCAGCATAAGCAAATTCGTTCAATTAGGAGGTGAGATGGGAAATTTGGGGAGGGGGGGCTAATTGAAGTAAAAGTTATCCTCAGAGAGCTGTCACAACAAAGATGCATAACCAGATGACATGCACAAATGGTGCAGAAACTATAGCCACTAGCAAAACTAAATTCGTTCAATTAAGAAAATTGCTCGCTAAAATGTATAATTATGGGGCTAGTTAAACTAAAAGTTACGCTCAGGGGTCTGATACAAAATATGTATATTCAGATGACACGTACAGAGGATGCAGAGACTATAACCATCGTTAAAATCAAAATCGCTAAATTAGAAGCCGAGATAAGAAATTTGGGGGCTACCTCAAGTAAAATTTACGCCCAGGGGGTATCTGAGCAATATAGTTGCCAACCTGGGATCAAAATTTCGAGGGAAACGACGCAGATAAAAGGAACACGATGAAAATTTAATATTAATTTTTTTTACTAAATATTTAAAGTGTGTTTAATTTTTAGGTATTTTTTATGTTAAATAGCTGAAAAAGTAAGACAGCTGGGTAGGTCAAGTGACCCCTCAAACTAAATATGCGAAACAACATATTTCTGAAGCGTCACTAAAAAATAGCCTATCGATCACGGGTATGCCAAAAATAGGAAACTCCAGACGTTTAAAGAATTAATTTGAAGTCAAACATAATGGAATTCGTCACCAGCAGATCAACCAGAGCACAGAACTGCCACAAATTAGAAATAACCCCCTTCTCATAGGACAGAACCACACTACATCAGAAATGACGAAATGCGAAACCACTTGAATAAGTAAGACAGCTGGGAGGGTCAAGTGATCCCTCAAAGTGAGTGTCCTAAAAAACATATTTTATTCACGATGGCCAGAAACCCTTAAAATATCATAAATACCCCCCATCCCTTCCCATCACCACACACGTACACTTAATCCACTCATTTGTTCAAATGTTTATTTGAACTTCCAAATTTATTAAACAGACGAGAAAGAGAACAAACGCATTCTTAAATGTAAAAAATTGAGGCCAAATTAGCGAAACTGAGCCAATTTGAGAAATCCCTCTTCATGTTTTCCTACTCTTCAATTTCTCTTTGGCTAGCTCCGCGCCCAGAACGCGACACAATCTACTGTTTAATTCTGCACTGTCTGTTTTTTTTCACGCCGAATTTCTAATATTGTTCCTATACCGTTCGTTTACTCTCGAAATGCCGACGTTAGGGACGCGGCTTTATAAAATATCCCTGTATTTTCCTCTTATGTGTTGAAAATTGTATGCAGTACAGTTTTCGCGATTCTGCTTTCTCTGAAGGAAACTTTAGTGCTGCCATCTAGTGACATATTTTATAACTTATTTTTAATAATTCTCGATTTAATTGAACAAAAATTCAGATTTTTTCAATAGAAATTGTAATAAATCTGTATAACTAAAAAACTAATTTGGGGTGTTTACTCAATGGTGTCGCGCGTACTCGCGACGCCCCTTATCGGCCGCGACTGCAGAAAGGTGTAAGGTAACAGTTTGGACGGCCGGGAAGTGCCACCCAATTTAGACCGGAACCCAGTGGGGGAGGCATCCACAGGTACCGTACCCTCCTTCCCCTACCACCAACCTCTCGGAAGGACTTACGGACCCACATGTTTAACGTGATCGTACTCCGCGTGAACATGGCGGCAGTTTTGGCAGCGGCTGGAATCGAACCCGGGCCTACCGAGTGCAACTCCAGCGCGCTAACCAATGGGCTACCGCGCCCTGATATATCAAGGTGAAAAACCTCATCCGATTGAAACTTAATGAGGTACAAATCTGTAAAATATATATTCAAATTCTAACATGTGATATAGAGAGGGGGAAAGAACTGATAAAACTCGATCTCTGGAAGACCCCTATTTGAACGAAACCCGAAGTTTAAACTTCATTAATTTCATGTAATAAATCCACTACTGCGGTTGATTTTCATTTGATGGTGTGTGTGTATATACAGGGTGTCCAGTGCTATCGGTGCCCAATGGCTATTTCCTCAACCGTTAGTCACAGCGATACACTTCCAATTGCAAAAATGTTTTACATTTTAAAATCTATTATCTTAGAAACAGTTTAAATCAATAAATGCATTTCTGAAAGAAATACGAAATATAAATTTTTATGCAGTTCCCCGGTCCTACCAATTATATTTAGGAAAATCATCCTCATACAGTTTAAAATAAAAAAAAAATCATCTTTTTACGACCAAAATTGACCGACTTATAACTGTTTAAAGTTGGAGCACTTTTTGTGCTGAGAAATGGTCAATACGATCCCTGATTGGTTGGTTGCCTGAAACTGGACATTTTATGCGTTGAAAAGCGACTTAAGTCATAAAGTTTAATGCTTCATAACTCTGTGAATTTTGGTCGTAAAAGGAAGTTTTTTTTTATTTTGCATGAAATTATATGAGGATGATTTTCCTAAATATAATTGAATTAGTAGGACCGGGGGGTCCGTATAAAAATTTATATTTCGTATTTCTTTCAGAAATGTATTTATTGATTTAAACTGTTTCTAAGATAATAGATTTTAAATTTAAAACATTTTTGCAATTGGAAGTATATCTCTGTGACTAACGCTTGAGGAAATAGCCATTGGGCACCGATAGCACTGGACACCCTGTATATATATAAACATTATTTACTCCTGAATAGCTACCTTCAACAATAGCCATTAGGCACCGATAGCACTGGACACCCTGTATATATATAAACATTATTTACTTCTGAATAGCTACCTTCAACAAAAACAAAAATCATATACTCTATTAAATTTCATTCAAAAATTTTCTCAAACGTTAAATACATTCCGCCCAATTTCTTTCTGTAACTAGGCCCGGATTGACCTGAAATCTTTTCTGCAAAATTCAGTCCATTGGTTGTGCCGGGCCCAAGTTTGAGAGTAATTGTCTGAGATTGCAAATCTCTACTGTGCCATTAATAGGTCAAGGGATTGCAAGCAATGATTCAAACCCTAATGTGGCGTTAATCCAAAAACCTCTTCCTGCAGTCGTGAGTCAAATACGATTGAAATTCCGTCAGACAAATCAGAACATTTAAATCTTTTCTTTTCTTTTTTTTTTCTATTTTGATAGATACTATTTTATCTAACAATGCATAACAATTTCAGATTCCTCTTTGGAAATTAATTTTAAAACTATAGATCGTTACATCCATCCACGGTTTTT